>CM076584.1:112640054-112758642 GCA_034641835.2 Pinus albicaulis | reverse complement strand
TTGGAGTGCATAACAGGATATTTTGTGTTATGAATATTTTATTAATTATTAGTTAGATGTAGTTATCTTAGGTTATTAACTGAAAGGGCATGATCAAAGATCATGCCTCTTCGCCAAGGGTCACCTTTAGGCTATATTTAAAGCCTAGGCGATCCCTCATTGTATTCATCTCATCTTTCATCATTAATAAAATATATTTATCAAGTTTTACCAGAGTTTTTATACTCCATTGGTATCAAAGCCATCGCTCTTCGGAATCTGTATGATCACCCAGGAATTACATAATTCCAGAATTGCAATTCCAGAATTGCAAATTTTTTTTAACAAGTGCAGAATTGCACACAATTTCCCCTACGCTCACCAACTGATTCCCACACGTAAAAAAATAATAAATAATTTTTTTACAACCCACTTAAACCCTCACATTTCTTTCCATCCGAATCCACTTTCAATCCCAAACACTCACCTGGGTCTGAACCGACAAACTGTCCGAAAACAGTCAAAATTCTTTGGCTAATACTCACCGAATTTTTTAACCAATTTTCTGCAGATTTTCTTTTCCCTCCCATCACTCTCACTACACTTATAAGAAATAGGAACGAACACCATTTAAAAAAAAATACGATTCATAAAAATACGATTTATCTGTCGTTACACTTGCCCGATGTCGTTTCATCTGTAGTTACACTCGTTTCATCTTTCTGAACAGAGGAAGAAGTACAGTAATTCGGATCATTCCCACAGTCACTGCCGCCGCCGTTTTCTAACGCCACCCCTACCACACTGTAAATCGTATATTATTACAGTCAATTCACCGTCCACCGTTTTACGTTGGAACCGATAAGACATGTACGCTCGGTCGGATATACAGGAACAGGAACAGTCGTCTATTAATTAAAAAAAATCAGACGGGTAATACACTGGTAACGATACAGCGTTTAAAGAAATACAGCGTTAAAAAAAAAAACGGTGTGTCGAGTTCAGTTTGTTGTTTGACGTGAAACAGTGGTCAGGGCATCAGAGGAAATCGATTAATCCATCGGCATTCATATTGAAACGCTATCAAACGCTGTGGTCAAACGCTGTGGTCCCCTGTCGATTGGACGCGTAATTGGTATTATAATATATAAATTATAAAATCACCGGAGTCATATAATTTATATAGTTCAGAATAAAAAATCGGAACCATTGTGCCGAGGGTTACGGTAGAGCGTTTAAAAATACGGGTACAGCATACGGTTATACGTCTCGTGATACGTCTCGTTTGTTAAAAGAACAGGGGCTGTGATATTTCTATCGGACGGGTATTTCTATGGTCGGATAGTCATATATAATATATATATATATATATATATATATATATATATATATATATATATATATGATTATAATTTAATTTTTATATAAACTTTAATTCAAAATTAAATTTATATAAAAATTAGTTATTAAATATATATATATATATATATATATATATATAATTAAATTATATATATTATATAATTTTTAATTAAAAATTATATATATATATATATATAATAATTATATAGTTTACAAAAAAAAATTATTAATTAATTAATTAATTAATCAAATATTAATTAATTAATTAATTTAAAAAAAAAAAAAGGAAAAGAAAAACTGGCAAAAAATATTTCCCATCTCATACATATTCAGTATGTCTTTATCAATGATGACAATTGACCAGATAAAAAGGCAAATATGGCTTAAACAAATGGAGGCTAAGGACAAAGAGGGCAAAATATTGCAGAAATTTAATGTGATCATGAACAATATGACAGAACTCTACAGTAAGCTAAATGATAAAATAGATAAGTTAAGTCCGACACAATCCCCAATATCTCCTAACAGGGAACAAAATCAACAAAACAATTCCGCAGATTCAGGGAACTCGGAAGAGCATCAGGAAAAAACCGATTCCCCACATCACCATGAAGATACAGATGTTTGTAAACAACAAAGTGTTCTATCCCCAGACTTGAACGAAACATGTGAAGCGACAAACACATCCGAAGCCACTGATATAACGGCAAAAGCTGTTGAGGCCTTCAATGATGAAGCACATATGGTTGTTAAGAATGAAGCATTTGATGATGAGGAGAAGTTACATCAGACAATAATTGTTGGTAACTTACCTCTAAATCTAAAAAGGAATCACAAAAAATCACCAGAACAACAAGGAATAGCTGGGAAACATGAAAAAGTATTCCAAGATCTACCCATAAAGGTGCCTTTCGATAGGAAAATCAAACATCCAATAGAAGTCAAGATAGTATCCAACTCTGTCGATATTAGATCTTTTCACTGTCCACATCACCAACAGATGGAGCTCGAGAAGATGCTCCACGATCTTTTTAAAATATGGGACGCAAGAGCTCATCGCTTGAGAAAACCAGACATTCGTCAACATTGTCCATCATTACGTATGCTTTGAGGACAAAGCATCTTAAGAGAGGGGCAATGTTATGAATATTTTATTAATTATTAGTTAGATGTAGTTATCTTAGGTTATTAACTGAAAGGGCATGATCAAAGATCATGCCTCTTCGCCAAGGGTCACCTTTAGGCTATATTTAAAGCCTAGGCGATCCCTCATTGTATTCATCTCATCTTTCATCATTAATAAAATATATTTATCAAGTTTTACCAGAGTTTTTATACTCCATTTTGAGATACTAATAGCACTTGTATTATCACATAGGATGGAGACGGGTGCAAAACATTTAATTTGAATGTCTTGTAATGTCTGCATCAACCAGAGAAGTTGTGTGCAACATGATGCATCAACCACATATTCTGCTTCTGCTGTAGATAAAGAAATGGAACCTTTTTTCTTGTTGAACCAGGATACTAATCGGGGCCCCATATAAAATGCACCTCCACTAGTGCTTTTCGGTCATCAACATTTCTAGCCTAGTTTGCATCTGTGTAAGCATGAAGGTTAAGATCATAATTTTTGGGATACCATAGACCAAAGTCTTCAGTTCCTTGGAGATATTTGAATATTCTTTTTACTACTTGAAGATGCGATTCCTTTGGATTGGCTTGGAAACGTCGAACAATCCCAACTGCATGGATGATATCTGGTCTAGTACCTGTTAGATAAAGAAGACTTCCAATCATAGATCTATACTTTGGTTGGTTTCCATGGGAGAATCATCATGAGAACTGAGGTTACATCCAGTCATCATTGGAGTGCACACAGGTTTGCAGTCTTCCATCCCATACTTTTTCAGAATCTGCTTGAGATATTTTGCTTGTGAGAGAAAGATGTCATATTTTTCTTGTTGCATTTGTAAACCAAGGAAATATGTTAATTCACCAAGTAAAGACATTTCTAATTCCCATTGCATAATAGAAGAGAATTTCTGACTCATCGATTCTTCATTACTCCCAAAAATGATGTCATCAATATAAACAACAATAATTAACAATTTTTCATCCTCAATTTTTGTGTACAGGTTACTGTCTGCAAATCCTTTTGTGAAGCCTTGTTGTTGAAGATATTTGTTAAGACGATATTACCATGCATGTGGAGCTTGCTTTAGCCCATATAGAGCCCTTTTGAGTTTGCAAACAATTTATTCATCTTTCCCCAGAATGAATCCTTCTGGTTGTTCTATATAAACTTCTTCTTCCAGATCTCCATTAAGGATGGCAAATTTTACATCCATTTGATAAACTTTGAAACGTTGAAGACTTGAAAATGCAAGAGACATTCTTATGGCTTCAAGTCTGGCTACTGGTGCAAATGTTTCTTCAAAGTCTATACCTTCTTGTTGAGCATAACCTTTACAAACAAGTCTAGCTTTGTTTCTAATTACATCTCCATTTTCATTAACTTATTTTTGAATATCCATTTTGTTCCAATAACATTTTTATCATGAGGCCTTCAGTTTGATCAAGTTCTTCATTCATGGCCTTAATCCAAGATTCATCTTTACAAGCTTGATTTACATTTTGTGGTTCAATGGTGGATAATAGTGCTAGATAACTAGGAGATGCCACAATTCTTCTTGTTTGTACCCCTGATTCCTTTTCTTCCAAAATTTGAGATTCTGGATGATTCATTTGAACATACCTAGATGGAGTCTTTTCTCTCTCTGATGTATCTTCTTCTGATGCTTCATGAGGTTCTTCTTCTATATCATTGTGATTTGATGTGGGAAAGCATTCATCATCATCATCCTGGTTTGTTGTTATTTCCTTTTTTGGAGTTGTGCATGCTTCATCAATCACTACATTAATACATTCAACAATTTTTTGAAGTCTCTTATTATAACATTTGTATCCTTTACTTCTAGAAGAGTAACCAAGAAGTATTCCTTCATCTGCTCTAGGTTCAAACTTACCAAGTTTTCTATCATTATTATTGATAAAACATTTCCTTCCAAAAACTCTAAAGTGCTTTACAGTGGGAGTATTACCATACTAGAGTTCATAAGGAGTTTTATCACTATTAACACGAACATGAGCCTTGTTGAGAATATTTACTACGGTATGTGCAGCTTCACCCCAAAAGTTGTTAGGAGTCCCAGATTCATTAGGCATAGCACGCGTGATTTGCTGAACTGTTATATTCATTCTTTCCGCCACACCATTTTCTTGTGGAGTTCCAGCTACATAAAATTGTATTTTTATGCCATATTGTTCATAGAAATAAAAGAATTCATTCGACATGTATTTTCCTCCTCGGTCAGATTTGAGACATTTGATTTTTAGATCTAATTCATTTTCAACTAAATTTTTGAAGACCTTAAATTTTTCAAATGCTTCATCTTTGTGTTTAAATAATTAATTTGAATGTCTTGTAATGTCTGCATCAACCAGAGAAGTTGTGTGCAACATGATGCATCAACCACATATTCTGCTTCTGCTGTAGATAAAGAAATGGAACCTTTTTTCTTGTTGAACCAGGATACTAATCGGGGCCCCATATAAAATGCACCTCCACTAGTGCTTTTCGGTCATCAACATTTCTAGCCTAGTTTGCATCTGTGTAAGCATGAAGGTTAAGATCATAATTTTTGGGATACCATAGACCAAAGTCTTCAGTTCCTTGGAGATATTTGAATATTCTTTTTACTACTTGAAGATGCGATTCCTTTGGATTGGCTTGGAAACGTCGAACAATCCCAACTGCATGGATGATATCTGGTCTAGTACCTGTTAGATAAAGAAGACTTCCAATCATAGATCTATACTTTGGTTGGTTTCCATGGGAGAATCATCATGAGAACTGAGGTTACATCCAGTCATCATTGGAGTGCACACAGGTTTGCAGTCTTCCATCCCATACTTTTTCAGAATCTGCTTGAGATATTTTGCTTGTGAGAGAAAGATGTCATATTTTTCTTGTTGCATTTGTAAACCAAGGAAATATGTTAATTCACCAAGTAAAGACATTTCTAATTCCCATTGCATAATAGAAGAGAATTTCTGACTCATCGATTCTTCATTACTCCCAAAAATGATGTCATCAATATAAACAACAATAATTAACAATTTTTCATCCTCAATTTTTGTGTACAGGTTACTGTCTGCAAATCCTTTTGTGAAGCCTTGTTGTTGAAGATATTTGTTAAGACGATATTACCATGCATGTGGAGCTTGCTTTAGCCCATATAGAGCCCTTTTGAGTTTGCAAACAATTTATTCATCTTTCCCCAGAATGAATCCTTCTGGTTGTTCTATATAAACTTCTTCTTCCAGATCTCCATTAAGGATGGCAAATTTTACATCCATTTGATAAACTTTGAAACGTTGAAGACTTGAAAATGCAAGAGACATTCTTATGGCTTCAAGTCTGGCTACTGGTGCAAATGTTTCTTCAAAGTCTATACCTTCTTGTTGAGCATAACCTTTACAAACAAGTCTAGCTTTGTTTCTAATTACATCTCCATTTTCATTAACTTATTTTTGAATATCCATTTTGTTCCAATAACATTTTTATCATGAGGCCTTCAGTTTGATCAAGTTCTTCATTCATGGCCTTAATCCAAGATTCATCTTTACAAGCTTGATTTACATTTTGTGGTTCAATGGTGGATAATAGTGCTAGATAACTAGGAGATGCCACAATTCTTCTTGTTTGTACCCCTGATTCCTTTTCTTCCAAAATTTGAGATTCTGGATGATTCATTTGAACATACCTAGATGGAGTCTTTTCTCTCTCTGATGTATCTTCTTCTGATGCTTCATGAGGTTCTTCTTCTATATCATTGTGATTTGATGTGGGAAAGCATTCATCATCATCATCCTGGTTTGTTGTTATTTCCTTTTTTGGAGTTGTGCATGCTTCATCAATCACTACATTAATACATTCAACAATTTTTTGAAGTCTCTTATTATAACATTTGTATCCTTTACTTCTAGAAGAGTAACCAAGAAGTATTCCTTCATCTGCTCTAGGTTCAAACTTACCAAGTTTTCTATCATTATTATTGATAAAACATTTCCTTCCAAAAACTCTAAAGTGCTTTACAGTGGGAGTATTACCATACTAGAGTTCATAAGGAGTTTTATCACTATTAACACGAACATGAGCCTTGTTGAGAATATTTACTACGGTATGTGCAGCTTCACCCCAAAAGTTGTTAGGAGTCCCAGATTCATTAGGCATAGCACGCGTGATTTGCTGAACTGTTATATTCATTCTTTCCGCCACACCATTTTCTTGTGGAGTTCCAGCTACATAAAATTGTATTTTTATGCCATATTGTTCATAGAAATAAAAGAATTCATTCGACATGTATTTTCCTCCTCGGTCAGATTTGAGACATTTGATTTTTAGATCTAATTCATTTTCAACTAAATTTTTGAAGACCTTAAATTTTTCAAATGCTTCATCTTTGTGTTTAAATAAACTGATCCAACACATTCTAGAAAAGTCATTAATGAATAAGATATAGTATTGTTCTCCATGAGGTGACTTTTTCCTTACAAGTCCACACAAATCAGTATGTATAAGTTCAAGAGGCTTACTTGCTGATCCTTCGTTGGCATTAAATTGAACTCTAGTTTTCTTAACGAACTGGTATGACTTACATATGTTAATTTCTGGTAAAGTGATGTTGGGTGGATCACGAAAAACTTTGAGCCTGCTTGATTTTCTTATTTGAGAAAAGCTCAGATGTCCTAATCTTCTGTGCCATAACCAGTTTTCTGCAGATTTACCTAGATAGCATTGTTCTTGGACACCTTTCAATATATATAGATTTCTTGGTGTTCTTGTTACTTTTATTATGGTTTTTCCTGTGTAAATTTCACGAACCACACATTCTTTTGATCAGAAGACAACTTCATTTCCTTGGTCGCACATTTGGATAACACTCGATAAGTTATGCGTTAATCCATCAACATACATAACATTACTAGCTTTAACCTTTTATTTTAGAAAAACAGATCATTTACCCTTAATGATAGCAGGAGAGTCATTTCCAAAAGTGACATTCTTTTCCTTTTCTAATGCATTGTATGAAATAAGTTTGTCTTTATCCCCTGTCATGTGTTTTGAACATCCACTATCTGTTGGTCTAAGGTTGTCACTGATGTCAATATGGGGATCAATATTCTTGTAAAGTCCTAATAACCCTAATGGAAAACCAACATCATGCAGACCTCGTATAAAGATTTCCTTGCTCATAATGACAAGTCCCTCTTGGTTATTTAGGATTTCATTAATGATGATGTGCTTACTCTTGATGAAGAAGCCTAGAACTAGCATGATGTCAAGATGGCGAATATTCTTAAGGTGCCAAGTGTCAGTCATGTAACTTGGTAACCTAGAAGACTACACTTAATGATGTTATACGTGATGATACTTGATGAAGGTCTTGATGACATTGTTGGAGTCTATATGTTGGCATGAAGAACCAAAATGATGACATGGTTGGAGTCTATATGTTGGCATGGAGGACCAATTGATGACATGACATGAAGTGACTTTGAGATCACTTAATTGGCATTCATGGAAATATCATTGATGGAAGTATATATACTTGATGAAGCTATCGATATACACTTAAGGAGCTCATTTTTCAGCCTATTGTTCATCCCTTAATCGACAAGAAATACAAGGATAGTCACCAAGAAAATACTTAAGAAGATATCTCTAAATGAAGGCTCATTGTCCATCATTTTTATGCACAGGAATACAAGTACAGTCAACAAGAAAAATGATTTTTTGGGGTCTTTTAAGGAAGGATATCAAAATGATCCCTTGTCCATCTTAAAGAGGACTCCTTCCTCTTTCCAACAAGCCCTCAAATGCCCCAAAATTCCTCGTGGTTAGAAAGATATTGATTTTTGAAGTTGTTCAATAATTTTTGTTTTTTAGCCGACTTGTCCTGGCACCTTCATGTTGGCCTACCTCTAGAAAGATGTGTCCATTCATTCTAACGTCAAACTAGTATTAATATGAGTTCAGACACCTCATTTTAGCACCAAAAATTTCGGTGATTTCTCAAATATAAGATACAGAACAGGTAGGAGACCGAGGAGAATGTTTTTAAGCACTGTTTGGGCTAGATTTCAACAAGGAACAACTATATATATCTCAGATTTTTTTATAGTACTTCAGATTTGGGTTTTGTGACCTTACTACAATTCAGACTTAGTTCTGTAGTGATATATCTACACCTTGGGTGGCTCTGATTACTTTTCGGAGTGACATAATTCTAACACAGAATTCAGACATGTGTTATAGCCGAGTGCTAGGTCTCAGACTTGTGCTTCAAACTTCCCAAACCACAAATTCAGACCAACATTTCAGGAACAATGCTATCTATGTTAATATTGGACACTCCCTTGTTCAACACGGATTATTGGAAAGGCTTAAACAATCACCGAATAAAAGGATTGAACAGAGGGACAATCATACATTTGTTTAGGAGCTTGAAACCTTTGACTGTCTCCATTACAGTTTAGTCTTATTGATTACTGTTGTGTCAAGGCTCGAACCAGGACTAGAAAGACCTCACCACAATGTTTCAGACCTAGACAACAATGCAGTTGTAATGCAGAACAATAACCTTCTTTGGAACTCAGTGAAGTTACATCTGTTCCGGTTATAATTTGAAGATTTGAAGAAGAATCATCAGCAAGTTTGGATAGTTAATCTGTGGAGAATTAAGGAGGGTTAGCCCTAAACTTGTTGCTACCCTGGTTGAAGAAGAACTCGGACTTGTTGTTATACTTGGATTGCAGTCCTATGATGAATAATGAATGAACAATGATAAAGAATATTGAAGGTGCTTCGATCTCTGGAGGAGCAATAAAATATTAAGAGCCTTGGAGGTTTTTTGGAGGCCTTCTTAAGTCATAGTAGATTTCGAAGAACCTTGTTGAGGAACTATAGTGGAGCAGACCTTGGGTTTAAACAAGGCTAAAGTACTCTTCAAGGAGCATTGATTTTGAAGTAGCCTTGAAGAACATCCGGTGTATTTTGGGACTAATTGTATTATTCCATTGGAGAAATTATTGTAGACATCTTGGAGCACCTATTGAAGAGCTTGTGGAGAAATATCTTTTTGGGAAAGCATTTTTAAGACACCTTTTAGTAGCTGATCTTGAAGACACCCTTGGAGATCATGATGAACTGATGATGTCATCATGAGGTGACCTTGGGGAAAGTGTTTGGGTGACATGAAGAGCAGTGGTGACACCTTCATGAGAAGACACGTTTGTCATTGATGAAGTGTTTTGGAGAAGGCATTGCTGAAGATAGGCGGGGCTTGTTGAAGAAGATATTGGGAGCTGTGAAAAAACATCAAACTTATCTTGACGAATTGAAGATGAGGTTTGGAGCCCTAGAGGTTGGAGCCTCATAGAAACAAGGTTGGTGCCTTGGAAGATAAGGTTGGAGCCCTAGACGATAGGAGTCCTCAAGAAACTAGGTTGGAGCCTGTACCAAAGATAGGGATGGAGCCCTAGAGGTTGGTGCTTCAAAATTGACAAGGTTGGAGCCTTGGGAAGTCCAAGTCAGTGCTTGGCATAATATAGGTTGGAGCCTTGGGAAGTCCAAGTCAGTGCTTGGCATAATACAGGTTGGAGCCTGGGAGATTGATTATTGGAGTCTTCATCTAGGGTTGGTGCCCTACATATATTGTACTTGATTTATTGTAAGAAGAAATTAATAAAGTACTTTATCTATCATTGTTCATTTTTTGTTCTAAATATAAGTGATATAATTGGTAAAAATAACAATTGAAAAGAAATATTGATTCACCCCCTTCTTAGTATTTCCAACAATTGGTTTTAGAGCCAGTACATTCACTAAAATCCTAATAGCTTGAAGGTTGATTATTAGAACACAAATGGAAAATCCAAGGAAAGTCTCCAATCCTCCTAAAGATGTCTTCCTCAACTATCGAAATTGAAGTCAATCAATTTGCGAAGGCTCCATTGTTCAATGGAAACTTTGATATATGGGAGGCAAGAATGAGGAATTTCTTAAAGACTCAAGGTGTTGAAGTCTGGAAATCGGTTATTATTGGTAGCATGATGGAAGGAGAATCCAAGGAGTATAATACAAGAGAAATGAAAGAAATCTTGAATGGGCTACCTGATTCTATGGAGGCCAATTTGGAAAAATGTTTGTCAGCAAAAATCATATGGGACAAACTTCATGATCTTCACTCAAAAGGAGAATTGACCATCACCTCTAGTCAAGAAGATGTTGGAGAGAAAGAATGAAATCTAGAACCCATCAAGGAAGTTGAAAATAAGAATGATGACATCAAGGCCAAAGAAGACCTAGAAGAAGAAGAAATCAAAGAAGACTTTGAATAAGATCTCCTGACTAAGCTTATAGATGCCATGGAAGAGATTAATAGTTTGAAAAAGGAAAATGAGGAACTTAAGAAGAAAGCGCAAGATGGTGACCAAGACAAGACAAGGAAGGAAGTTGACCTTTTCAAGCTTCAAGTACAAGAAATAAATGAGGAGCTCACCAAACTTAAGGAGGAATTTCATCAAAACAAAAGAAAGCATCATGAAGAATTCATATATATGACAAATCAATTGGATAAGGCAAAGAAAAGGGAAGAAACTTTTTCAAGCCACCTTGAACAAAGACTTAAGATATTGAACAATCTTGAAGCAGAGATTGGTCAATACAAGGAAGAGGTCTCCTCTCCTAGATCTCAACTACATGAAGCAAGGAAACAAGTGCAAGGAGCCGAGAAGGTGATGGAAAATTTGGCATTCATAGAAGGACAAGTTGATGAAGTAGAAAAGGAGAGGATCACCATGATATGCCAACTAGAAGAAAAGGATGAAGAAATCTTCAAACTAAAATTAGACATCAATCTTCTCAAGGCTGAAACATGTGAAGCTAAGAATAAAAGAAGAAATGGAGAGCAGTCTAGCAAAGGAGAATGAAGAAATATTCATAATGAAATCAAATATCATCTCTCTTAAAATCGAAGCACATGAAGCAACAAGGATGATGGAAGAAATGAAGAAGAAACTAGTCATGAAAGATGAAGATTGTGAAAAATTGAAAGTAGAAATCATCACTCTCAAAAAGGAAGTTGTCTCGCTGAATAAGAACTTGAAAAGCTCTCAAACCCTAGATGACATCCTAAGTCATCAAAGATCCCCCCTTGATAAATCAGGTCTTGGCTATGCAGGTGAACCCTCAAGCAAGAATGATAATGCTTCAAACAACAAGGATGTGAGGAAGCCCGGAAGAAATGATACTCCCAGTTCTAGCAAAGGCAATAGTCAAGATGACAATGGAAGAAATCCTACTCCAAGGAGAATTACAGACGATGTCAAGAATACAAAAAGGAAATGAATATCATCAAATAATCCCAAGGCAAAAAGACCATCAAATAATCCCAAGGCAAAAAGACTTCAGAAGTACATCAAGGAAATATTCATCTCCCACATACCAAAGTATATTTCTTGGTTATTGCTATTATTGTACAAACTTTGGGCACAAAGAAAAATATTGTAGAGCATATCACAAAGACAAATATAATGGTCCCTGTCAATATTCTAGAAACAATTTTGCAAAAATAAGTCATGATTACTCATTCATGAACAATATGGAGTGCTTCAATTGCCATAACATTGGACATATGGCACATGAGTGTAACTTGAATTGGGTCCCTAAAACCATGACAACCATGCCAAAGAAAAAAGTTAAACAAGGATGGAGAAGGAGGCAAGTTGAATCCGAAATTCTCTTGAGCACTCCAGCTAACAACACATGGTGTTGACTAGATGAAGTCATCCTTGATATTCCAAGTATTTGATGGTGAAACCCTGCCAAAAAGAGACCATGCATACAATTAAGGGGAGTTTGTGATTCTTGAGTATTATTGTAGAAATTGATTTGTGAGTGATCACTATGAAATTCCTGATGAGTTACACATGGAAAATCTTGATAAATCATCTCTCAGAAGTAAATACATTGAATAAAAACATGATATTATGATGATGCCTTCTACTTGATCAGACAAGGCGAGAAATCCTTCATGAGCTAAAGGAATTTGTGCAGATAGGAGGAGATGCTTCATCACATGAAGAAATGTAAACACATATATCATGAACCACATAGCTAGAAGGAAGAGAACCATGACAGTGGGAGCAGCATGAAGCAGCATGATAGGGGGAGATCTTGGGTACCCCGTTTTCCATTGATGTCAAAGGGGAAGAAAATGTTGGAGTGCAAGAATATTGCCATCAATGAAAAAGGGGGAGATTTTTGGTCTAAGGTTGTCATTGATGTCAATATGGGGATCAATATTCTTGTAAAGTCCTAATAACCATAATGGAAAATCCTAGCAGTAACATCATGCAGACCTCGTATAAATATGTCCTTGCTCATAATGACAAGATAAGATACAGAACATGTAGGAGACGGAGGAGAATTTTTTTAAGCACTGTTTGGGTTAAATTTCAACAAGGAACAACTGTATATATCTCGAACTTTTTTACAGTACTTCAGATTTTGGTTTTGTGACCTTACTACAGTTCGGACTTAGTTCTGTGGTGATATATCCACACCTTTGGTGTCTCAGATTACTTGCTAGAGTGACAGAACTCTAACACATAATTAGGACCTGCGTTACAGCCTAGTGCTAGGTCTCACACTTGTGCTTCAAACTACCCAAACCACATATTTAGACCAACAGTTTAGGAACAATGCTATCTGTGTTAATATTGGACAGTCTCTTGTCCAGCGCGGATTATTGGAAAGGCTTGAACAATCACCAAATAAAAGGATTGAATAGAGGGACAATCATACATTTGTTTAGGAGCTTGGAACCTTTGATTTCCTCCATTACAGTTTAGTATTATTGATTATTTTTGTGTCAAGGCTCGGACCAGGACTAGAAAGACCTCACTACAATGTTTCAGACCTAGTCAACAATGGGGTTGTAGTGTAGAACAATAAACTTCTTTGGAACTCAGTTAAGTTACATCTGTTCCGGTTATAATTTGAAGAGCTGAGGAAGAAGCATCAACACGTTTGGATAGCTAATCTGTGGATAATTAAGGAGGGTTAGACTTGAACTTGTTTTTTCCCTTGTTGAAGAAAAACTCGGACTTGTTGTTATACTTGGATTGCAGTCCTATGATGAATAATGAATGAACATTGATAAATAATATTGAAGGTGCTTTGATCTGTGGAGGAGTAGTAAAATATTAAGGGCCTTGGAGGTTTTTTTGATAGAGGATATTGGAATCCTTCTTAAGTCATAGTAGATTTTGAAGAACCTTGTTGAGGAACTATAGTGGAGCAGACCTTGGGTTTAAACAAAGCTAAAGTAATATTCAAGGAGCCTTGATTTTGAAGTAGCCTTGAATAACATCTCGTCTATTTAGGATCTAATTGTATTAGTGCATTGGAGCAATTATTGTAGACATCTTGGAGCACCTATTGAAGAGCTTGTGGAAAAATATCTTATTGGGCAAGCATTGTTGAAGACACCTTTCAGTAGCTGATATTGAAGACACCCTTGGAGATCATGATGCATTTTTTATGTCATCATGAGGTGACCTTGGAGAAAGTGTTTGGGTGACATGAAGAGCAGTGGTGACACCTTCATGAGAAGACAAGGTTGTCATTGATTAAGTTTTTTGGAGAAGGCATTGTTGAAGATAGGCATGGATTTTTGAAGAAGATATTGGGAGCTGTGAACAAACATCAAACTTATCTTGACGAATTGAAGTTGAGGGTTGGAGCCTCATAGAGACAAGGTTGGTGCCTTGGAAGATAGGTTTGGAGCCCTAGAGGATATGAGTCCTCAAGAAACTAGGTTGGAGCCTGTACCAGAGATAGGGTTGGAGCCCTAGAGGTTGGTGCCTCAAAATTGACAAGGTTGGAGCCTTGGGAAGTCCAAGTCGGTGCTTGGCATAATACAGGTTGGAGCCTGGGAGATTTAAGATTGGAGTCTTCATCTAGGGTTAAAGCCCTACATATATTGGACTTGATTTATTGTAAAAGATAAATTAATAAAGTATTTATTCTATCATTGTTCATTTTGTGTTCTAAATACAAGTGATCTAACTGGTAAAATAACAATTGAAAATAAATATTGATTCCCCCCCTCTCAAAATTTCCAACACTATCAATGTACCATTGATTTTCTTCTCATTCTACAAATAAAGCTACGCCGCAACTTTCAAATTGTATGTCCTTCCTTTTCCATACCTTTGAATTTGTGGATATTTGTTCTTTTGGCTGTAGTTTTCTCCTGCATTCAGATTCCTCATGTCCAAAGTTATTGCGTAATGAACATTCAATTTCGTCTTGAAGAGGAGAAATTTTTTTATAGGTATTGTTAGCCAGCTATAAAATTTGTTTTATCAATTGTTGGCTAAAACATTTTTTAGCCTTCAAGAAACAAGTTTTATTGAAAAAGTTGTTCTCTCTTGAAGCCTTATGAAAAAATTCCTGCCCTCAGTTCAAAACTTCGATGTTGTTTCCATTTCACACTCTGAAATTCTGCTAATTCCATTGAGAGAATACTGCTGCAAAATCCCCTTTTTCCCTTTTCCTCCACTCAGAAATTAACCCTCGTTTTTAACCCTTTATTTCCCACAAATTTCCTCTACTTTTCCATTTTTCCCTTCACAAAAACCCCTTTATAAGGTTAAATTTTTTTTTTTGGACCTTATCGAAACCCTCAAATCCTTTTGAAAACCATTAAAAATCCAGGTTTTTATTTAAACCACATACTTAAGCCCCTCGGGCTAAGTCTTAAACCACTTCCCCTCCATGCGCCCCAACGCTATCACCAAGTGCTAAGAGTCCCAAGCGCTTATCGCATATGAGCAAATCATAGAGCACATTTGTTTGTGTTAAACAAAAACCCCGATGCTGATTATCCCTTTGTACTAAGCCCCCGATCATATTATCATTCCGTGTGACCCGTAGGCCCGCAATTGGGCGCTAAGTCTTTATGAAAATTCATCTCCGATCCATTATTTTCCTTTGTATATCAGAAAACCCACTTACCCAAAGTTTTGGTCTAAATGCGCCGGAGTTATGTTTTTTAAAGTCCAATGGGTAGATTGAAAGACCGAGCCCAACCTCCGATTGTGATTGGCCCTCTTATATAGGCCCCGGGCATATTACATTTCATAAAGACCAAGGCCCCGCAGACGGGCGCCAAGCCATATTATAAATATATATCCTGCCCCGATGCATATAAACTTTGATTATATTAAATTTTTGGGTTTTTCATATGGTTTGAAGAGTTTTCCGCCGAAGCATATCTCAAACCATCTCCGTCGTTGTTCATTGGGCCGATCAAACGGCCCGCGCAATGTCGCATCGCAAATTTTTGTTAGGCGCGTCTCCATTTCATGCCACCTCCGATCAGCAGTCCCCGATCCATCCTCCACCGTCGATCTGATCTGTAGATCGACGACCCCAAAATCATTGCATCGAAGTTTTTCTGTTGGCTCCTTTAAAAATTTTTATTCAAAACCGCCGATTGCGATCTCCCGATGCATCTCCCACCGTTGATCTGATCTGTAGATCGACGGTCTACATTTGATCGCATCGGATATTCTCATCGGGTGCTTTTTTAACATTTGTTTTTCCCCCGCCGATTGTGATCCTCCGATTGGATCTGGACCGTGCACGTGTCTAGATCGGACGGTCCTAGATCTTTCCCTCATGGTTTCATCACCCTCTGCCTTCCACCAAGAGGATTTTAACGCGTAATCCCCATCGTTGATTTCTTCGTGATTAACGGTTCTGTCATATTTTCCCCCTCTGCTCTCCTTTTGACCTCCTCAAACGAATCCCCACCGTTTGATGATGCCATCCAACGACCACGCACCTCCCCGCAGCCTTCTAAGCAGTTTTACCCAATAATCGCAGGATTTCTTAAATAGTTTATGTTTTGCAGGTGATTAATGGTTTTCCATTATATTGAAGAAAAAGACAGGTTCAATTTCCGCGTCTCGTCAATGTTTCATGGGCATTGATGCCTCACGAGCCCAGTGCGGCCCTGCACATCAACAAGACACAGAGTTAAATGAATCAAAAGAGTATCAGTGTCAAAGATTAAAACACGGCAAGACAGAATATTGAAGACAGATCTGTGGGGATTACGGCTAAGATTGATTATCAAAAGCCTAATCCTCCAAATTAAAACACAGTTAAAGAAAATCATGAGTGTTTTATCAGACAGAAAGGCCTCCACCACCACACCTGAGGCCAATTGAATCCTCTCAGCTACCTCTAAGCCACCTGTGCCTCAAAGCATTCAAATAGAGGCCGAAGTTATTGATCAAATCAAATATTTGCCTCAACGCAGCTGAACAATCAATTCTGCCAAAATAATTTAATGCTAAAATATCTGCAGAGTTACTATAGCATAACACAGAGCCTCAAAAGTCAACAAAAGCTCCCACCAAGCTTAAATCTTAAATGTAAAACAATTAATACAGATAGTATATCTGTATACTTCTCCATTAAAGCCCCTCAAAGGTCGAGAAGCCATTAAGACTGTATTAATTATCTTAGGAGATCTTTTATCAGATCTCACCTCCCCATTCTTCTATAAATACTTCTGTAGAAGATGAGAAGTTGTTGGTTGGTTGATCACTTGCTATAATATTGAAACTCTCTGAAATAATACATAGTTTGTTGAAGTTGAAGAAGAAACTGAAGTCTTGGAAGCCTTGAGGATGTTGTTGCATGCTTGTTCTTGAGAAGGCTCTATCATTGGATCCATGAGCTTGGCTGTTGGTGAAGTATTTTGAACTGTTCATGTTTTCTTCTGTTTTCATTTTGTTCCATAATTTCTCACTACAGTAGGTTGAAATTTTTAGGCTAAGAAATGACCCCTGGAAGCACCTTAGATCTGTTCATCCTTCATTGTTTCATGTTTTCTTCTGCTGAGGTATTTTAGAGTCTTTAATCTCTCTCTTTAATCCTCATGCTTGTTTATTTCCTTAATAGTTCGAACAATTGGTTTCATCATGATTTATGGTTCTCCCTGCTTGTCTGCTGCCACTTAAAGACTGTTATTGAAGTCTCCCTTTGAAGTTTCTTTGTTTACAGTAAGTCAAGGAGGTCTGTTTTGATCTTTCCCCTTGTCCTTGCATGAAAAATTGGCTTAAAGGTCTTTATAGTTGTGATCATAGATGTATTTAGGTGTTCCCTCTTCTATGATCGTAATTATCAGTGAATCTTTTATGTTTTCTAATTCATTTGAAATAAAATCTTTGAGGAAATAGGGTGTTCCCCGAATCTTAGATTTCCTTTTAAAAGTTGTTTTGAAGTCATTATTTGCTTGAAGTATGATTTGTATAATTCATGGTTAGTCCTATCTGTCAAATAGCTCTTTATTGTTCAAGTAGTGTTTTCAATTTCCCTTTGTTGAGAATTAAACTTCTCTTTCCAAATCATTGATGTCCATCTCATTCCAAAACCAAAGGATCCTGCGGCCAAGTTAGATTTTCCCTCTGATATCCCATATCCATTGATAAGTTTGTCACTACTTCTTCTTGACTCCATTACCCAATGAATCCGACATTTCCCCTCTCTATCTATCTATCCTAGACCTTTCATATTCTGCAGTATCAATTCAACCAAACAAACAACCAAACACCTGCACTTAATAAATAGTCTAAAACAAATATTCAAAGTATACAAGATAAACCTTTGCAATAAACAGACAATTTGAGAGATCCCTCTATGAGAGCAGGAGGACTAGATCCTGTAATTCTAAAGATTGGTTCTAATGTTACCTTGTCTTTTGATTTGCCAAACTATCAAAACACGAGACATCAATGTAATGGCGATCACGGTGGGACCTACTAAGAATACAGTAGTTTGAAAACATTTCTTAAAACTCTTTAGGCCCTTAACTTGATAAAGAACACCTTCTGGACTTATCCCACTACTCACACCAACATAATGGCGATCACGGTGGGACCCTGAGTAAAATCTTTAAAACAAAACACTCCCTGTCCAGTATAACATAAGTAGCCTTCTTCAAGCACTGCCTAAGAAAAATGGTAATCGTGATAGGACTTAATTGAATCTGTGACAAACTAAGTAACCCTTAGGATTCTCGTAAGACCTTATCAAACCTTGAAGAAACCAGTTACCAAGCCATAAGAGTGAACTCTGCATGTTTAAACACCTTAGCTAAGTGTTCAATCAGATTTGGGACACTCTTATGACCTATAAGACCGAAATAACTCAAAAAAACCCAAAAAACATTTCAGTTTGGCTTCATAATAAACGCGGTGGTGGAACCATTCTATATTTTACTTTCATACAAGCTAAATAGTTTCCACCTGGCGACTCCACTAGCCCTAGTAGGCCTATTACTCATCTAGGCCCCTAAATCTCTTTAGGACTGTGTTAACCAGCCTTGAAGAAGTTTAAAAGCCTAGTCCCATATAGATAAGACATCGTGAGAGGTAAAACTCCCAAAAAACAGTCCTTAAAACCTAAACCTCTCTCATTTTTGAAATACAGTCTAGCTTCACATAGAATCAACACTAGATCCCATCCAGACCCAAATCCTCCTTTAATCGTTGACAATCCAGAGAGAATTCTGTGGCAGACTTCTAAATCTGGAGAATCAGTTGCTAATAGGAGCCTCTTAAGAACAAATTCTGTTCCTGAAAACCTTGTTCGTTTAGAGGATTCACACTTTGATGTACATCATACAAAGAACATCTTTAGAACTAGATCTCAAGGTGATTTAAACCAAACTGATCTTAACATTGTAGATTTGAAACAAAGCTTCAGTAGCGAAGCCTCTCCTTCCACACCTCCTGATTCCCAGCTTCTTCGTCACTTTAGCTTTTTCCATAAAAATTCTGCTCAAAATTAGTTTGCTGGCCCAAGTGTTTTTTCCACTCCAATCCATACTACCATTGTTCAAAACACCTCTGTTCAACCCACTTTTATACCTGTAAATCCACCTCTTGTAAATCCACCCTTATTTCCAGCCATGGCAACATGGTATGCCCCATTAGTGTTACCACAACCTCTACTTCCCTTACCAAATGATTACCAATCCAAAATACCTCACTTCACTGGAAAAGAGTCTACAACAGCTCAACATCATGTAGATAGGATGGAGGATGCATTCGATTATATAGAGATAGAAGAAGAAACTGTGAAGATGAGGATCTTCGCCCAAGGTTTAGGAGGAGATGTAAAGAAGTGGTTTAAAAACTTACCTCCTAACAGCATAAATGATCTCCCTGCCTTGCATCAAACATTCATCAACAAATGGGAACTCAAAAAGAACCCTCTCCAAATACTAGCAGAATATAGCAGCCTCAAGAGAAATCAAGGGGAGAGTGTTCATGACTACTCCACTAGGTTCAATAGCGTTTACAATGCTCTTCCACCTCACATGAAACCTCCTCAAGGCATGGCCTTAGTAAGGTATCCCGAAGGCCTTGATGCTGAAATGGATTATCAGTTAAGGGAGAGAGATTACTTAACCTTAGAAGACATGCAAAAAGGAGCTGTGAGCGTAGAAGCAAACATAATTGAGAAAAGAAATAGGTTGAGATTAGAGAAGAGGGTAACTTACAAAGATGACCTACTACCCTCAACCTCAACTTCTGACACAAAAATTGACAACCTAGTGAAGGTAATGGAGAGGATGCTTGAGAAGATCAACTTAAATGATAGAGTGCCACCCAGAGAACCTCAAAATAAGAAAAACAGAAATAGAAATCAGAATTATAGAAGAGAAAACAATCAAGATAAGAAAAAATAAAGTGACCAACATGTTAGGTCCCTATATCACTAGTATAGTCCCTTATTATTGTTAGTGTAACCCCCTTATTGTTATTATTGTACCCTTGTAACCCCCATTTTGTTATTATTGTGCCCTTAAATTATTATTGTTAGGTGGGCTAGGATTACATTGTGGCCCACTAGGATTACATTATGGCCCCATGGACTCCTATATATAGAAAGGAGGTTTTGTAAATTGTATCATCAAAGAATTGTTCATTTATGTAATGTATTGGAGGTTTCCCCCTCGAAGTGGCTCATTTCTAAGGCGTTTATATCTCTTTTCTTCTCTTTTTGAGTTGGTTACACAACATTTGGTATCAGAGCTTTGGGATTCTAGGGTTTCGCTGCTCCAAACAGGTCATTGTGGCATTTTCGCTATAAATTTTTTTCTACGAAGCTTCAGAAGCTGAAATTTTTAGGGTGCGAAGCTGAAATCTTGAGGAAGGTTTTCTAAAAATTTCAGATCTTGGTTCGCAATATTTGAGGAGATATCATCTGTGGAAGTTAGGTATTTTTTCAGGCTCATAAACGGGTCATCGTGGCATTTGCGCTATAAATTTTTTTGTACGAAGGGTCAGAGTCTGAAATTCATATGGTGCGAAGCTGAAATCCTGAGGAAATTCATCAAAAATTCGAGCTTCGATTCGCAATATTTTCGAGATATGATACGTGGAAGGTAGTGCTTTTTGAGGCTCCTGAATTTCATCTCAAAGAGGTGATCGTGGGAAAAGTTCAATAACTCTCTCTCTGAAGATTGGATTGGAGTGCTGTCAAAATTGGTCACAAGTACACAGCCTGTAGTTTCTTCGCTATCAATTTCAGAGACAAAGGACAAAACAGTGACACGTGGCAAGTCGTACAAGTTCACTCTACTGAACCAGTCCAGAATTAGGTCATTGTGGGAGATTGGACACAACTTTGTCTTGGAGAATCAAAATCAGGTCATACCTGTGGCATTTGAAAGAAGCTTCAGAGGGCTACTACAGGGCTGAATTTCAGATATCGAAGATTTTCAATTATAGAGATAATTCAATTTCAATATCGATCTCCTAAAAGCTAGTAAAAGGTGTGTATTTTTTTTCCGAATTGCATAAGTCTTGTTTAAAGAATCAAGTTGAATTGATTCCAAGGGCATCTTGTAGAATAGATATCAATATTGGATTCTGAAATGGCCCCTAAAAAGAATTCAACACCCATTAAGCCTTCAGAAGACTCTACTATGACTCATGAAGATGAAGAATTGCAACATGATCTATCAAAATTACAAGAGCAAATGCAACAGTTTTCACTCTCGCAAAGAGCAACAAAAAATGAAATGGAAGTTTTGAAGAAAGGCATGGAAGTGAAGATGGACAGTTTGAAGAAAGGCATGGAAGCTAAGATGGATGGCGTGGAAGTGAAGATGGACGGTTTGAAGAAAGGCGTGGAAGCTAAGATGGATGGCGTGGAAGCTAAGATGGATGGCATGGAGGCTGGCATGGAATCTAAGATGGATGACATGGAAGCTAAGATCGATGAGAAAATGGAAAACAAGAAGAATTTTCTAAAAGCAGACATGGAAGGTTTGACAAAGTTGATACAAGAAAGGTTTCCTAATGGTGAAAAGATAGTAGAAGAACCTCATGATGAGAACAAAATAAATGTTAATCGTGATTTCATAAACTCTAATGTTGGCAGGAAGAACCACCATATTCCAAAAGTGGATATGAGGAAGTTTGATGGAAAGGATCCTGTAACATGGATACTACAGATGGAGCAATATTTTGATCTCCATAATGTGCAAAACACACAAAAGGTACGCATTGCAACTTTACATTTAGAACAAAATACATTTGTATGGTATCGATGGCTTTGCTCCCGTAAAAAAAAAATCACTTGGTCAATTTTTATGGAGGAAATGATAGCACATTATGAGGATACAAAGAGCAACACCTTCTTTAACCAATTGATAAATCTCAAACAAAAGGGTTTAATGGGGGAGAACATTGAGGACTTCCAAAAATTGAATATAAGGGTAACTGATATTCCAGAGGAACACAGGATTGATCTCTTCATAGGTACTTTAAAGGATAACATCCAACATGAAGTTCGTGTGTTGGAACCTGATTCATTAGAGAAGGCATTCAGGTTGGCAAGAAAAGTTGAATGTAAAATTATGGCGACAAGGAAGCCTACCACTCAATTCCATAAAGAAGGAAGTGTTGCTACGCCTAGATTTCCACAACCTACAAGGTTGACACCACAACAATTGGAAGAAAAAAGAGCAAAAGGGCTTTGCTACAGTTGTGATAGCAAATACACTAAAGGTCATAAGTGTGCTGAAAAGAAATTATTTTACATAGATTGTGAAGAAGAAAAAGAAAATGAACAAGAAGAGGATATACACCAGGAACCGGCCCTAGAAGAGGAAGAAATGAATCCGACCATATCATGTAATGCACTGGCAGGAATTACCACTCCTCAAACTCTCAAGATAGCAAGACAGATCAAGAAGAAAAAGGTAATAGTGTTGATTGATTCAGGTAGCACCCATAATTTTATTCATTGTAAGGTAGCCAAGGAATTAATTGTTTCCTATACCCAGCACCAGAATGTCAAGTGATGGTTGCAAATGGAGGAACTATAAATTGTTCTGGAAAATGCCATAATATCAAGCTAACCATGGGGGAATATGTATTGACTAGTCCAATGCTTTCCATTCCTATGGAAGGTGTTGATGTTGTACTAGGAGTACAATGGTTACAATCTTTGGGGACGGTAGCTTTTAATTTTCAAGAACTTTTCTTGAAATTTTTTTCAGAAGGAAAGGAAGTCGAATTATGGGGTATTGAAGGGAAGCCGAGAAGGATAATAGGCTCTAATTTCATGACAAAGCTTCTAAAGAAAGAGCAACGAGGCGTAATTGCACAATTATGCTCACTAGAAGTTCCGACATCAAAATCATCTATTTCTGCATATCTCCAACAAGTCTTGGACAATCATTCCAAGGTGTTTGAAACTCCCAAAGGACTCCCACCTATTCATGATCATGATCATGCTATTCATTTGATTCCAGGAAGTGTTCCTCCAAACATCAGGCCTTATAGATATCCTTACTTCCAAAAGAGCGAAATTGAACGTATGATCGCAGAAATGTTAGAGGCGGGTATAATTCAACCCAGTCAAAGTTCTTTCTCTGCTCCTGTAGTATTGGTACACAAGAAGGATGGATCATGGCGAATGTGTCCAGATTATAGGGAGCCCAATAAGCTCACCATTAAAGACAAATTTCCCATTCCTGTGATTGATGAATTATTGGATGAATTACATGGAGCAATTTATTTTACCAAGTTGGATCTTCGTTCAGGATATCATCAAATTAGAATGAAGACTGAAGATATTCCAAAAACAAGATTTCGAACTCATGAGGGTCATTATGAATTTTTGGTCATGCCTTTTGGCCTTACCAATGCACCTTCTACATTTCAAGGGTTGATGAATTCCATTTTCAAACCCTTTCTTAGAAAATTTCTGCTAGTATTTTTTGATGATATACTAATCTACAACAGGTCTTGGAAGGATCATGTTGAACATGTTGACAGGGTGCTCAAACTATTGCAGGAGAAACAATTATATGCAAAAACATCCAAATGTTTCTTTTGGAGTACAAGAGGTGGAATATCTGGGTCATATTGTATCTCACGAGGGTGTTAAGGTAAACCCTAACAAAATTAAAGCCATTAAAGAATGGAAATTCCCCACAACCATAAAGCAGTTGTGAGGATTTCTCGGGTTAACAGGGTATTATCGCAAGTTTGTTAAGAATTATGGGAGAATAGTAGCACCTCTAACAACATTATTGAAGAAAGATGCATTTTCATGGACTCCAGAAGCAACTAAGGCCTTTGAACATCTTAAAGAGGCAATGTGCCTAGCACCGGTCTTAGCTACGCCAGACTTCACAAAAACCTTTATTGTGGAATGTGATGCCTCATGAAATGGAATTGGTGCAGTTTTAATGCAGGAAGGAAGACCCATTTCTTTTGAAAGTCATCCAATCAAAGGAAAGTATTTACAGAAACCTATTTATGAGAAGGAAATGTTAGCAATACTCCATGCACTAAAGAAATGGAGAACTTACCTAATGGGAAGACACTTCAAGGTAAAAACTGATCATGATAGTCTGAAACACTTTTTGGAACAAAGACTATCTTCAGAAGAGCAGCGAAAATGGGTCACAAAGATGTTGGGTTATGACTTTGAAATAATCTACAAAAAAGGAAAGCTTAATGTTGTTGCAGATGCACTCTCAAGAAAGAATGAAGAGGTGGAAGCATTGCTTTTTGCCATTTCTATTATCCAACCAGATTGGATAACCGAAGCAAGAGATGAATGGAAGAAGGACAAAGATGTATGGAAACTCATTCAAAAGTTGCAGCAAGATCCTAGTACATCCGATACATTTAGTTGGAAAAATGATTCCTTATGGTACAAAGATCGCTTATATCTTTGTAAGAATTCCCAACTAAAACAAAAGATTCTTCTCGAATTGCACACTTCTCCTTTAGGAGGACACTCAGGATTTTTAAAAACTTACCACAGGGTGAAGAAAGAATTTTTTTGGGATGGCCTTAAATCTGATATTCAAAAGTTTGTGGCGTAATGTTTGGTTTGCCAGCAGAATAAAGTGGAGACAATTAAGACCCCGGGACTTCTACAACCTTTATCCATTCCAAGTCAACGTTGGGAGGAGATTTCAATGGATTTTATCACAGGTTTACCGAAGTCCGAAGGCAAGAATGTCATCATGGTGGTAGTTGATAGACTTACCAAGTATGCACACTTTTGTGCACTATCTCATCCATTTAAAGCAAGTACAGTTGCTACTACATTTATGGACAGAATTCAAAAGCTACATGGAAGCCCAAGGGTTATTGTGAGCGACAGAGATCCCATTTTACTGGAAATTTTTGGACGGAGTTATTTTCTTGTTTGGGTACTCAATTAGCTCATAGCTCATCTTATCATCCTCAATCTGATGGTCAAACTGAGATAGTAATAAATGTTTGGAAGGATATCTTCGTTGTTTTGTATCTGATAAACAAACACAATGGGTCAAGTGGTTACCTCTTGCTGAATGGTGGTATAACACTTCCTTCCATACTGCAGCAAAAATGACCCCATTTATGGCACTTAATGGATATCATCCACCATCGATCACATCATCTTTAAGGGAAAATTCGAAGGTTCAAGCAGTGGAAGATCACATCGAGCATCAGCAAGAAGTTCTCCAACTCTTAAAGGATAACCCGAATTTGGCACAAAATCGAATGAAACAACAGGCAGATCAACATCGTAGCGAGAGAAGTTTTGATGTAGGAGATTGGGTATTTTTACGGCTACAACCATACAAACAAATGTCCCTCAAGCAAGCTAAGAAGGATAACAAATTATCACCAAAGTACTATGGTCCTTACAAGGTGTTGCAAAAGATTGGTACTATGGCATACAAATTGGAGCTTCCTGCTTCTTCGCGAGTACATCCAGTTTTCCATGTTTCATGCTTAAAGAAGGTTATAGGAGAAAATCTTCCAGTTCAAACAATATTGCCAGAACTCGATGAGGAAGGAAAAATCATATTGGAACCAGAAGCGGTCATGGAAACAAGAACTCGACAACTACGGAATCGATCAATTTCAGAGTATCTCATCAAGTGGAAGAACTTACCCACCGAAGATTCTACATGGGAGGATGAGAATTTTATACAGAAGCACCCAGAGCTACTCAAGCGTTGAGGACAACACTTTTTTGAAGGAGAGGGGCATGTTAGGTCCCTATATTACTAGTATAGTCCCTTATTGTTGTTAGTGTAACTCCCTTATTGTTATTATTGTATCCTTGTAACCCCCATTTTGTTATTATTGTGCCCTTAAATTATTATTGTTAGGTCGGCTAGGATTACATTGTGGCCCACTAGGATTACATTATGGCCCCATGGACTCCTATATATAGAAAGGAGGTTTTGTAACCCTTATCATCGAAGAATTGTTCATTCATGTAATGTATTGGAGGTTGCCCCCTCGAAGTGGCTTATTTCTAAGGCGTGGATATCTCTTTTCTTCTCTTTTTGGAGCTGGTTACACAACACAACATGTTAGACCTCCCTTCCAACAAAACTATGTGGATCAATACGAGGAAGACAGAAAGATGGAAAGGTTGGGAGAAGCTCATGTAAACTTGATTGGATTAGACAGTGGGGATGATGTTTTCCTCACTGAAGAAGAACAAGGTTTCTTCTCTGATCAAAGTACAAACACCTATGAAGGTTCTGATGATTATAGACTGGGGTTTGAAAATGCAATCATGGAGGTACACAAACAGTATGATCTTAGAAGCAAAGGGAACATAGACAACTCAAAGGATAAGAACACTAGCACTGCTGTCAATAAAAACGCAGAAAGCCAGCCTAAGAAGACATCAGACAAACCCATCATTTTGGCTAAAAAACCAGATTTAAAAAAAGATAAAAATAGCCAGCCAAATTTTGAACATAGTACCCCTAGCATTTCAGCTAGTAGTCCTAACAAAATAATCCCAATTACCAGTCCAAACAAAGTTCAACTAATTAAAACTGCCGAAAAGAATTCAATTGAAAAGACAGATGTAAATATCAACAAATCAAACTTTCCTTTCAGCCTTGAGGGAGAGATTGCCAAGATAAAAATTACCATCCCCCTAGCTGAACTTGTAACCCAAGAAGTGTACAAAAACCAAGTTTTAAAAGCTTTGAACCTAGGAAGTGATACTGACACCTTAAACTTGACAGATGACAAACTTGAGTTGTTGTTTGGTCCATAGGTTGAAGTAAAATACCAAGAAGGGGTTGTCCCTCCCTTCTATGTTAGTTTGAACATACATGAGAAAATTTTACACAATGCCATGTTAGATTATGGAGCTTCACACAATCTAATGCCCAAGGTAGCGATGGAAAGCTTAGGCTTAGAAATTACTAAATCATACAAAGATTTGTATTCTTTTGACTCAAGTAGAGTCAAATTTTTGGGTTTAATCAAAGATTTATGTGTTAACTTAGCTCAAATCCTTGCTAAGAGTCTAGTAATGGACATAGTTGTAGCTGATATTCCCCCTAAGTATGGTATGCTCTTATCAATATCATGGGGAGCCAAACTTCAGAGAAGCCTTCAAATGGACATGTCTTATGCCACCATCCCTGTTTTTAACCAAAACAGAAGACTATACAGGGAATCTCACATGAAGTACATGGTGAGCAACATAGACAAACCAAACAACTCTCCAATATATTCTATTCAATTAAGTTTAGATTCCTTTATCTTATGTAACGAAGATGAAATGACTCAACAAGATAATGAAAACATAGACCCAATCAGTTCACCAGAACAATCAAATCTTCCCTCAAATCAAATTCAAAACATTAACAATCAACAGCAACAAGAAAATGGAAATAAAGCAAATATACTTTGGACAATAAACTTCGATGGATCCTGTAATAAAACAAGTGTAGGGGCAGGTGTTTGAATTCAAAATACGAATCAGAGTTTTTCATATAAATTAGATTTCCCATGCACCAACAATATCGCTGAGTATGAAGCACTTCTCCTAGGATTACAATTGCTTAAACAGTTGGAAGCCCAAAGGATATCGATCTTAGGAGATTCAGAACTTATCATAAGACAAATCAAAGGAGAATACTCAGCTAGAAATCCACGACTCAGGGAATATCGGAACTCTGCCCTTGATTTATTGAAAACCTTTGAAAAGTATGAACTTGTTTTCATTCCTAGAGCACTAAATCATCTAGCAAATGAACTCGCTTTCAACGCTAGCAATTGCCAAATACCTGAGATAAATGAACAGCTTAGCGTAAAGGTAAAACACAGACCGACAGTGCCGGATAACGAAGATCACTGGCAAGTGTTTGATTCTGACAAGCACATAGATGATTTCTTAAAATCAGAAAACGATTTCGACATACCAATATCAAAAGCCAGCCATAAAGAAAACTGTTTGTATATTGAACAAATCCCAGAAGTTGAAATGTCATATCCTGCCGATATTAATCATTATGAAAATCCTTTTGAAGCAGAATTAATTGATAACGCAGGCCAAGAAGACTTGGAAGCTTTACAATGCAAGAATGATACAATTCCAAAAGGTCTCACACCTTTAGAACACCTTTTCGATTTTAACAATGTAGCCAAAGAACCAAGAATGGAGCCTGTGGAAACAGATGTAGAAGAACATAACATAGGCAGTCTAGCAGAACCCAAGATGATTAAACTGTCCAACACTCTCCCAGCTCACATAAAACTGCAATACATAGAGTTGTTCAAAGAGTTTAAAGATGTTTTTGCTTGGGGATACGAAGACCGAAAATCGTATGATACCAGCATCATCCAGCATAAAATCCCTTTGAAGGAAAATCAAAAGCCTTTTAAAAAAAAACTAAGGAGAATAAACCCTGTTTTATTACCTTTAGTTAAGGCAAAAATTGAAAAGATGCATGATGCTGGGATCATTGTACCAATTAGATATTCAGAATGAGTATCAAACTTAGTTTTTGTTAGAAAGAAAACAGGGGAAATCAGGGTCTGTATTGACTTCAGAAATTTAAATAGAGCCTCTTTAAAGGACAAATACCCCTTACCCAAAATGGAACATATACTTCAAAGGGTATTTGGGTAAAAAAGGATATCCCTCTTATATGGGTTCTCGGGTTACAACCAGGTGTTCGTGCTCCCAAGTGATCAAATCAAAACTGCTTTTACCACACCTTGGGGCACATTTATGTATGTCAAAATGCCTTTCAGATTAATGAATGCAGGGGCCACCTTCCAAAGGGCCATGGACATAGCCTTTTTTGAAGATATTGGCTATTTCATAATCATTTACCTTGATGACATAACCGTTTTCTCGAAAATTGATGAAGAGCATTTGATTCACTTGAGAAAAGTTTTTGAGAAGTGTAGGAAATTTGGCTTGTCATTGAATCCCAAGAAGACACTCTTTGGTCTCCAAGAAGGTAAACTTCTTGGCCATATAATTTCAGAAGAGGGAATCAAAATAGACCCCACAAGGATAGATGGCATATTGCAAATCAACCCTCCAAGAAACCTCAAAGAGTTACAATCTTTCATTGGAAAGATTAATTTTCTGAGGAAGTTTATCCCCAATCTGGCTAAGCTATTAAAAAAAATTACAAACATGCTCAAGAAAGATGTAGGTGTAAAATGGACTTTACCAGCTAAACAATCATTCGAACTGGTCAAACAAGCTCTTACTCAAACACCGGTCCTGATTAGTCCAAATTTTACCAAAGACTTTTTTATCTTTTCTTTTGCATTTGAGCATACTATAGCTGCAGTGTTACTTCAAAAGAATGACTTGGGGCAAGAACAACCAATATCCTTCTTTAGCAGGGCCTTAAGAGATGCTCCTCTCAAATATAACATCATGGAGAAGCAAGCCTTAGCATTAGTGAAAGCTTTAAAGGACTTTAGAGTCTACATTTTACACTCTCACATAATTGCTTTTGTTCCACATACTGTTGTCAAGGACATTCTAAGTCAAGACCCTAATGGTAAAAGGGGAAAATGGATTGCAACTATTCTTGAGTATGACTTAGAAATCAGGCCCACCAAACTAATTAAAGGGCAAGGATTAGCAAAACTTATGGCTGAATCTAACTTCCAAGTACTAGATATAAATATGGTAGATGTGTTGGAAGAAATAGAAGAATCTACTGCTCTTTTCATTGAAGAAACATTTCTGAATTCTCCTTGGTATGCTGACATTATTTATGTGCTTTTATATTTGAATGCCCCTCCTTCTTTGTCTAAAACTAAAGCTAGATATTTGCAACAAAAAGCTTTAAGTTTTTGCATCTTAGATAGGGTATTATATTGGAAAAATGCGGTTGGAATTTTGCTTATATGTTTACTTGAAGATGATGTAGGGAAAATCATGCACGAGTTGCATGACGGAGAATGTGGAAGACACCTCTACTGGAAGGCCACAACGAACAAAATTCTTAGATCTGGTTACTATAGGCCTACCCTTTTCCCAGACACTCAGAATTTGGTCATTTTTTGCCATAAGTGTCAATTTTTTTATGGCAAAATAAAACTTCTTCCCTTACCCTTACATCCTATCAGAGTTGAGACACCTTTTCAACAATGGGGTTTAGACTTCATTGGGGAAATTCACCCATCCTCCTCAGCCCAACATAAGTGGATCCTCATAGCCACTGACTTCTTTACCAAGTGGATAGAAGCTATACCCTCCAGAAATGCTAATAACTCTATCATTATCAAGTTCCTTGAAACAAATATCCTATCCAGATTTGGTTGTCCCAGAAAAATCATAACAGATAATGCTGCTGCTTTTAAGTCTAAGAAGATGGTTGATTTCTATTACAAATACCACATGACCTTGGGCCACTCTACTACCTACTATCCCCAAGGAAATGGATTAGCTGAATCTTCCAACAAGAGCCTCATCAATATCATAAAAAAGCTGTTGGAACAGAATAAAAAATCATGGCACAGTAAGTTGGTTCATGCCTTATGGGCTGATAGGTTAACTACAAAGAAGTCAATAAATATGTCCCCCTATCAGCTAGTCTATGGCATGGATGCAGTCTTTCCCACCTCATTAGGAGTGCCAGACATGAAACTCCTTCAAGAAGTGCAGGTTGAAGAGAATGATATGCAAAGGAGAATAAATCAAACCATCCATTTACAACAGACCAGAGAAGAAGTCTATGAAAGAACGCAGTTAGTCCAAGAAAATGTAAAGAAACTATTTGATAGGAAGACTAAGGCAAAAAATTTCCAGGTTGGAAATGTTGTTCTTAAATGGGATTCAAGGAGAGAAGAGAAGGAAAAACATGGCAAGTTTGAGAACTTGTGGAAAGGTCCCTATATTGTTCATGCTGAGAGGGGTCACAATGCATTTTTCTTAAAAGAATTGAATGGAGAAGATCTGTATGGAGGTCCTGTCAATGGCAGGATGCTAAAGCATTACTTCTGCCAGGAATCATGAGTTTCAAAGCATTTTATTTTTTCATTGTAAATATCATAATCTGAACGTTGCATTCAAAGTTATAAAAATAAAAATACAAAAACAGTAAAAGAAAGAAAAGAGGGCAGATTGTAAAAACAATAAAGGTACAACCCCATACCAAAAAGAGAAGCAAAATCTGAAAGTGTGCAAGCTCAAATGCCACTACTAAAAACACACTTCTAGTTAGCCATACAGCCTAATCATGGCTAATTAGTTTTAAATTGACTGCTGATAGGTTAGTAAATTCAATTTTCCAAACAGCTTAATCTTGGCTTATCAGTAGGTAGATTAGGTTAGAAATTAAAGGTTCAAACATGCTCAAAATCTGAACCTAAGTTTCCAAACAAGAATCACTCCAATCTGTTTTAAATCCTGAGTCAAAACAGAGGTAAAATTGGTTCTAATTAGCTCAAAATCTGAACCAGAGAACAAGCAAAGAACAGCTCAAACACAAGTAAAGACAGAGCTGAAAAAAGATGAAGTGCTTAAAATTTCAGACCTAAAGCCTTCCATTTTGATTTGGATTTTTGCAAAATAATATCTATGTGCAGCTTGTTGTTTTATGCCATAAATCAGCAACAAGTTAGACTGTCCAATCCTGACTTGTATGCTTTTAAATTTCTGTTTTAGAATTAGTGAATAAAAATCTGTTAGACTGTTTAATCCTAACAGATTAGTAGATTAGGTAGAGAATTATATGGACTCAACTGTTTAATCTGAGTTCATGGAGAAATAAGGCGTAGAATTAGATTAGTTTTATTGCTTTCAAAAGAATAAAATGTTGTAAGAGAGTTTTCCTGTCCAAGTGCACTCTAAAGAAGAAAAAAATGTTAGATCAGTAGGATTGGGTAGGTAGAAAGCTTGTTGATGAAAGATCCATTTTTTTTTATGGCTGCTAAATATGTTTTCAGAGCAAAAGAAGATCATCCAAGGAAAGAAAGACAGTCCAATGGATGAGGCACTGATCAGCCTCCCAGAGAATGCAAGTCTGAAGTTCTTGATGCCTTCAAGAAGGCACCATCCCCAAGTGGAGCCACTATTAGCCAGCTATAAATTTGTTTTATCAAATGCTGGCTAAAACATTTTTTAGCCTTCAAGAAACAAGTTTTATTGAAAAAATTGTTCTCTCTTGAAGCCTTATGAAAAACTTCCTGCCCTCTGTTCAAAACTTCGTTGTTTTTTCCATTTCACACACTAAAATTCTGCTAATTCCATTGAGAGAATACTGCTGCAAAATCCCATTTTCCCCCTTTCCTCCACTAAGAAATTAACCCTTGTTTTTAACCCTTTATTTCCCACAAATTTCCTCTATTTTTCCATTTTTCCCTTTTTTCCCTTCACAAAAACCCCTTTATAAGGTTTAAAAATCTTTCTTGGACCTTATCGAAACCCTCAAATCCCTTTGAAAACCATTAAAAATCCAGGTTTTTATTTAAACCACAGAGTTAATCCCCTCGGGCTAAGTCTTAAACCACTTCCCCTCCATGCGCCCCAGCGCTAGCACCAAGTGCTAAGAGTCCCAAGCACTTATCGCATCTGAGCAAATCACAGGGCGCATTTGTTTGTGTTAAACAAAAACCTTGATGCCAATTAGCCCTTTGTACTAAGCCCCCGATCATATTATCATTCCGTGTGACCCGTACGCCTGCAATCGAGCGCTAAGTCGTTATGAAAATTCGTCTTCGATCCATTATTTTCCTTTGTATATCAGAAAACCCACTTACCCAAAGTTTTGGTCTAAATGTGTCGGAGTTATGTTTTTTAAAGTCCAATGGGTAGATTGAAAGACCAAGCCCAACCTCCGATTGCGATTGGCCCTCTTATATAGGCCCCGGGCATATTACATTTCATAAAGACCAAGGCCCCGCAGACGAGCGCCAAGCCATATTATAAATATATATCCCGCCCCGATGCATATAAACTTTGAATATATTAAATTTTTGGGTTTTTCATATGGTTTGAAGAGTTTTTCGCCGACGCATATCTCAAACCATCTCCGTCGTTGATCATTGGGCCGATCAAATGGCCTGCGCAATATCGCATCGCAAAATTTTTGTTAGGCGCGTCTCCATTTCATGCCACCTCCGATCAGCGGTCCCCGATCCACCCTCCACCGTTGATCTGATATGCATATCGATGGCCCCAAAATCATCGCATCGGAGTTTTTCTGTTGGCTCGTTTAAAAATTTTTATTCAAAACCGCCAATTGCGATCTCCCGATGCATCTCCCATCGTCGATCTGATTTGCAAATCGACAGTCTACATTTGATCGCATCGGATCTTCTCATCGGGTGCATTTTTAACATTTGTTTTTCCCTCGCCGATTGTGATCCTCTGATTGGATCTGGACCGTCCACATGTCTCATGGTTTCATCGCCCTCTGCCTTCCACCAAGAGGATTTTAACGCGTAATCCCCACCGTTGATTTCTGCGCGATCAACGGTTCTGTCATATTTTCCCCCTCTGCTCTCCTTTTGACCTCCTCAAACGAATCCCCACCGTTGGATGATGCCATCCAACGACTACGCTCCTCCCCACAGCCTTCTAAGCAGTTTTACCCAATAATTGCAGGATTTCTTAAATAGTTTATGTTTTACAGGTGATTAATGGTTTTCCATTATATTGAAGAAAAAGCCGAAGGCTGGGAATGACGATTCTCACGCCTTCGATTCATTAAAGGAAAGCCATCCATGGGTTCAATTTCCACGTCTCGTCAATGTTTCATGGGCATTGATGCCTCACGAGCCCAGTGCGGCCCTGCACATCAACAAGACACAGAGTTTAAATGAATCAAAAGAGTATCAGTGTCAAAGATTAAAACACGGAAAGACAAAAGATTGAAGACAGATCTGTGGGGATTACGGCTAAGATTGATTATCAAAAGCCTAATCCTCCAAATTAAAACACAGTTAAAGAAAATCGTGAGTGTTTTATCAGACAGAAAGGCCTCCACCGCCACACCTGAGGCCAATTGAATCCTCTCGGCTATCTCTAAGCCACCTGTGCCTCAAAGCATTCAAACAGAGGCCGAAGTTATTGATCAAATCAAATATTTGCCTCAACGCAACCGAACAATCAATTCTTCCAAAAGAATTTAATGCTAAAATATCTGCAGAGTTACTATAGCATAACACAGAGCCTCAAAATTCAACAAAAGCTCCCACCGAGCTTAAATCTTAAATGTAAAACAATTAATACAGACATTATATCTGTATACTTCTCCATTAAAGCCCCTTAAAGGCCGAGAAGCCATTAAGACTGTATTAATTATCTTAGGAGATCTTTTATCATATCTCACCTCCTCATTCTTCTATAAATACTTCTGTAGAAGATGAGAAGTTGTTGGTTGGTTGATTACTTGCTGTAATATTGAAACTCTCTAAAACAATACATAGTTTGTTGAAGTTGAAGAAGAAACTGAAGTCTTGGAAGCCTTGAGAATGTTGTTGCATGCTTGTTCTTGAGAAGGCTCTATCATTGGATCCATGAGCTTGGTTGTTGGTGAAGTATTCTGAACTGTTCATGTTTTCTTCTGTTTTCATTTTGTTCCATAATTTCTTACTGCAGTAGGTTGAAATTTTTAAGCTAAGAAATGACTCCTGGAAACACCTTAGACCTGTTCATCCTTCACTGTTTCATGTTTTCTTCTGCTGAGGTATTTTAGAGTCTTTAATCTCTCTCTTTAATCCTCATGCTTGTTTATTTTCTTAATAGTTCGAACAGTTGGTTTCAACATGATTTATGGTTCTCCCTGCTTGTGTGCTGCCACTTAAAGACTGTTATTGAAGTCTCCCTTTGAAGTTTCTTTGTTTACAGTAAGTCAAGGAGGTCTGTTCTGATCTTGCCCCTTGTCCTTGCTTGAATAGTTGGCTTAAAGGTCTTTATAGTTGTGATCATAGATGTATTTAGGTGTTCCCTCTTCTATGATCGTAATTATCAGTGAATCTTTTATGTTTTCTAAGTCATTTGAAATAAAATCTTTGAGGAAATAGGGTGTTCCCCGAATCTTAGATTTCATTTTAAAAGTTGTTTTGAAGTCATTATTTGCTTGAAGTATGATTTGTAGAATTCATGGTTAGCACTGTCTATCAAATAGCTCTTTATTGTTCAAGTAGTGTTTTCAATTTCCCTTTGTTGAGAATTAAATTTCTCTTTCCAAATCATTGATGTCCATCTCATTCCAAAACCAAATGATCCTGTGGCCAAGTTAGATTTTCCCTCTGATATCCCATATCCATTGATAAGCTTGTCACTACTTCTTCTTGACTCCATTACCCAATGAATCTGACATTTCCCCTCTCTATCCATCTATCCTAGACCTTTCATATTCTGCAGTATCAATTACCAAACAAACAACCAAACACCTGCACTTAATAACTAGTCTAAAACCAATATTCAAAGCATACACGATAAAACTTTGCAATAAACAAACAATTTGAGAGATCCCTCTCTGAGAGCAGGAGGACTAGATCTTGTAACTCTAAAGTTTATTTTTGATGTTTCCTTGTCTTTTGATTTGCCAAACTATCAAAACTCGAGACACCAACAGGTATTATTCTTTGTTCGTGTCTCATTTCTTTGTTTTCTTGCTTCTCTAGTCATGATGGTTTTGTATGCAACACATTGAGCAGCTTTGTGACCAAAATTATGACATGAGAAACATTGTCCATTAAAGAAGAAATTTATGTGATCATAGAACCTTATAGTGTTGTTTACCTTTTGACTGATGCTTATGTTATTGTTCATCCTTGAAATCGAATGAACATGCTTTACCTGAGAATTGTCTTTGTTCTTCTACTGAGTGATGAAACTTTGTTGATTGTCTTTTGCTGCATTTAGATAGCTTATGGCTGACGATTTTTCTGACTGAGAAGATTCCCCAATGTATCCAAGACCTGTCTTCACAAGCGGAGAGTGTTGAACCTTGATAATTTCATCTATGGTTTCAGATCCTTTAGCAAATCTAAGATTTAGAGTTTTTACTTTCTCGAATTCATTTCTTAGGCTTACTATTTCACATTCTAACTTCTCATTATGATTCTCCTTTTCTATGAGTTGATTCTTTAGAGTATCTATGGCTCTTTTGTTTTCTTCCAAGCATATTTTGAGTTGTGTGATTTATTCAAAGAAATTTTCTTCTAAAGCTTCCATAAAATTATCTTTAGCCTCATTAGTGTCTGTTTCAAATGCCATGAGTAGTTTAAGATCTTGATCAGATTCTCCTTCTTCATTATTTGACGAGCCATCACTATCTTCATGAGTATAATAAATTTTCTATTGTCAAATTGTCTCCTATTACCTTTTGCTATATCCTTTCCCTTATCATGATTATCTTTATGAGGAAATTTAGTAGCATAATGACCCACTCTTTCACAAGAAAAAAATTTGAAAGGAAGCTTACCTTTGAACCTTCCAGTACCAAATTGAAGTTTCTTTACAAACTTTACCTCATCTTCTGCTGATACATACCATGATTCCTTTTGTTCTTCCTTTTCATTTCCTTTCTTAGTAGCTTTAAATGTGGCTTCTTTGACTTCAGACAGACCTCCTTTTCTCATTTCAAAAGTAGTCACGATCGCATGAAGTTTAACAACAATACGAGTTTGCAGATCCTGCTTCTCTTCAATAGCAGACACTTTTGACTCGGATTTAGGAGTTAGAGATCTTAATATTTTCTCTACTAAAGTTGTGTCGTTTATTTCTTCACCAAAATTTCTCATACGATTTACAATCTCATCTAGACGCAGAAAGAAACTAACAATACTTTCATCATTATGCATTCTGAGATTTTCATATTGAATTCTGAGAGATTGGAATTTAGCACTTTTTACCTTTAGAATGATTTTGTCCCATATTTCCTTTGTTGTATCTAATTGCATAATCTTGAAAATTTCTGATTTGATCGGGCGCATTGACATCTTTCGCACTGGTTTCATAGTTCTTCTTTGATGTTGGATTTGTGGGAACTGTAGCTAGATATTGGTAACCTCCTTCAACAATTTCCCAAAAATCTGCTCCAAGGGACTGAAGATAGGATCTTGTTCTTGTCACAATAATTATTTTACTGATTTCTATACGCGACTTAAATTAATCCAATTAGCATATGCACGCAGCTTTTTGTAAGGAAACTTGCGTATACCCAGAGAACTTATTGTTCAAATAAATCTTCAGAAACTTTACTTAGCCCAATTCATCATTTATTCATCATACATTTAGTAAGTAGTAAACATGTATAGTAAGAACAGAATAAATCATCACACAAAATCAACACACATGAATACCAGGATTTAAGGTGGACACCCAAGTCGGGAGAAAACCACCATTGTTGTCGTCTATGTCTTCAATATTTATTATATAGAAAATTGCTTACATTCTTGTACTGGCGCAGACTCATACCAGCATGCAGGCACCCACCTGCAAAAGGCCGCAATTTTCTCTTGTTCTCCAGCTGCTACTGGAAGGGAGCTCCAACCCCCTGATATTGTTTACCAACCACCACTAGAAGGGAGCTTCAACCCCCTGATCTGGTCACCGGCTCCTACTGGTAGGAAGCTTGAACTTCCACACTGAAGGCTCTGACCCTCAAAACCATTGCACACAACGTTTCATAAATTTTCACACTGGATCCAACAACCTTTAATTCAACACAACTTATAGATCAACAGAAATAACCATCAATCAAATTTGAACAAAACAGTGATATCACTGTAACCAGACCACAGAACTAAACCCAGACTTTTGAATCAACACATAGAATCAATTGCAACCCTGATCATTCATAAAACAAAGGTAAACGCTACTTTACTTACGGCAACACGCGTGTATACGTACTTTTTCTGTAGAGAAACCTGCGTATAGATCTTAATATACTAAGATTAGAGTTCTGACCAGACTAAGAATAGATCAGAGATATTAGGACATATTTTGTGACATCGGGTTCTTTCTTAAATTTATTTGCATCAGGTTCTTCCCTTTCTTCTGTGACATGGGCTTCTTCCTTTTTCCTCTTGTCCTTTTCAGATTTAGGACAGTCCCTTTTATAATGCCCAAGTTCATTACATTCAAAGCATCGTGCCTTTTTCATATTTCTTCTTTTATTCTGAGGACCAAATTTATTGAATCTTCCTTTCTTCCTCGAACGAGTTCACCAATGTATAAATATCATAATTGTGGACATACCGAAAGTATATGGTTTACTTCTTAGTAGAATTTGGTTGAGAAAATTAAAAGGGTATTTTGCAACTGACTAGTCACATTTGTGACTTCTGTATAAGGGAAAGAACAATCAAATCCAGGTGGAAACAAAACCTTACATGAAATACATTGTTACATCCCTCGAAGGGAAAAATTATCTAGCCGCTTTTGCCAATCTAATTTTCGGTAATTGCTTCTTTGAAACAAACCTTGGGTGTTATCTCGCACAACCGTCGCCTGTTCCACTAGATACATAGCTGGAGCTTCTTCCTTGCTCTTTAATTGGTGCAAATGAATTATGTAATATAGATGAACATAGTATTACCAATAATCATAGTAGTAATTGTACATGAAACAACTTGGTAACTTGTAACTTTTGAACTCTTTACTTTGATGGTTCTAAGAAGCAAGATGGTTCCAGAGCTGGTTGTGTCCTAACATATCCACAAAATAAGAAACATGTACTTTCATGTCGTCTAGAGTTCAAGTGCACTAATAACACTGCAAATTACAAAACACTCGTACTTGGATTAAAGAAAGTTATAGACCTGAAGGTAGAATTTCTGAAGGTAATCGATGACTCAAAGGTAGTCACTAGTTAGGTACGAGATACTATACACTATGTTTCACGTCATCTCAAAAACTACCAACAGCAGGTATGGCGTTTGATAAATCATTTTAAAGTTTTCAATATTGTTTCTATTCCAAGAGTTAAAAACAAAAAAAATAGATACATTATCAAATGTTGTTGCTAGAATGTCACCATTGAAAAATGTTTTTTTCTATTGAAATTCTGCATAAACCATCTTTGCCTAACAATGTCACTAACTTACGCGTTTTAAATGACGACCAACAAATACTACACTTTATCGTGAATGTTGATGTGTTCAAAGACGCTTCCATAGAGGAGGATGAGGACGAGCAGGCTCTGCGGGAAGCATCTCAAGCATCGAAATGAAATACTATGCTAAAAGGTGTGGTGTCCTTGGAGAGACTATATGACTTGCAAAACCATTTTAGAGGGCCAACAAACAGAAAGACTCAGAGTTCAAAGTTGGCATGTGAACAACTCAATTTGGAAACCCCATAATATCCGGAGTATGTCAATCTCAGTACTTGTTGTTCCCCGCATGAGCGAAAAACATTTATTCATTTATTCAAGCAAACAATGTAAACTTTGAAACGGGAACTCTAGCCAAAAAAACCCCAAAAAACATGAAAAACGACCCAAAAACGAAAAGGGTGTATTCCAGAACGAGGTTTTATTTTTTTCAATGTAAATTTGCAACATTTTTAAAATTTTTCAGTAAAACCAATTTTAATGTGCCAAAAAAATGGAAAAAACACACAATGGTTGGTGCTAGAATACCATTTTTATTTTTTGGGTACAATTTCAACCTATTTTTAGTAATGGCGTTAAATATAAACTAATGAGATTTTAAACACATTAAAATTCAAATTATTTTTATACATGTCATTTAACATATAATATCATGACACTAACAATCCCTAAAATTCTAATTGTTTTCAACTATAATGTTAAAGATAAAATATATTTCACAATTTTTCACCCATAGAATTAAAAAATATTAACTTTTCAAAATATTTCAACCATGATATTATGAACCAATTATATGACTAAAATAACCCAATGAAACATAAATGATTTATCCAAGTTATTGTTGCATTGTCAATGTTTTATACAAATGGATTCATAATAATTAAAACATATAATCCAAAAAACATAAAAATGACTCATAACTTCAAATATCATTTTCATTGCTCATTGCAAACATCATTTATATCAATTGTCTTACACAATTATTCAAAATCACTGATATTTTCTTGCATACCATAAGAATTCACATCTTCAGATGAATGACTCGATGCAGATAAAGATGTTCCATATTCTTCTCTTTCATCAACTAGTGCCCCATCTGAGTCAACATGCATGCCCGCCACTTGAGGTTTCAAAATTCTTGTAGATCTATGACTGGGTTCAGCAGACTGGCATCTCAACATTGTTTCTTGTGGTAGCAACCTCTTAAGAATCTCTATCGTCATGGAGCGAAGAGTTCCTCTCTTGTTAAATTGAAGTCATAAACAAGTATGTCAACTTCCTCCAATTTTAAGAGGTCTGTGCGGCGATAATTTATATTTGTACCCTTTATTTTTCTCTTTCCACCAGTTTTTTTATTAAACTACCATCTCTGCCTTGTACACACCATTGAATGGATGTGTGTTTGTGGCATACCAATGTACTTCAACACCTGTAACATCCTCATTTTCTGTAATCACCTTTATAACCTTGGCAACCCATAATGGATAGCCATGTGGATCTTCATGTGCTAAGACTGTGATCATGCAACCCTCCTTAATATCCTGTACTGAACCTATGTAAAGGTCTTCCATGGCTTCACGTTGTGCATGAGATATTTTGGAACCAATATACTTTTCTCTTTCCTTAACCTTTGTAGAATTAATAATACCATGTGATTGTTGTTGTTCAAGAATGTTTGTTTCCTCCTGTTCATTTGACACATTTTGTTTCCAAATAAATGGAATCTTCAAAAGCATATCTTCATTTGTTGGTCTTGAAAGGATATCACTTTGATCATTGAAAAAGGACTCCCACCAAACTGAATCAACATCATCAAAGTACTCATATGTATATCTAATGGATTTTTTATTTTATTCCAAGCATTCAGAATAATCTATATCTCTCTTTTGCCTTCGTGAATTGTGAACTTCACTAAATGACTGTAATAACAATATATTTGACACAAATATTGGATGCTCTGGAATGAACTTCAAAAATTCCAAACTTAATGATGGCACCCATTCTATAGTTGTTGAATACTTCTTGCCCCATATAAGTGTTTTCCCATCAATTTGTTTGATACGAAATTAATGTTGGAAGCTAATGTCATTAAGTCGTTCAATGCATTTCTCTTGACCTTGCAATCTGAGAATAAACCTTCGCATGTAAACAATTTCTTCTAACACATGAAACATAGGCTCTGGAATGTATGATTTCTTAATACATTCAATTAATGATGGCAAGCTCCCAACATTCTTCCTCAATGTTACTGAAAAACGACTAAACATCTGATCAATATGGTCATTAGTGTGCCCAACAAGAAGGAAACCAACCTTTACCTTATGAAAAATTCTCAATTCAACAAGCATGTTTAGATATCCAAAAACAATCTGATTTTTGTTTTCACGACAAGTGTTGTTTAATTGTAGATACAAAATTTCAGGAAGATTACCACCCCAATGAGAAAGCACATCATGAATTATGGTTATTGTCATATTTCCATCATTATGAATATTTTGAGCTGTGAAGTAAACTCTTGGTGACATTTTCCCATTGAAGACCATACAACCAACCAAGTGAAACTGGATAAAATTTTCCTCTTGCAAATTTTTTGGTGTTTACACAAAGGGCTTTAACAATGGAATCTACACATAACATAAAATAAATGTATTAATAAATGCATTTTCATAGTTGATCACTATACAATTTAAAAGAATAATGTTATGAATGCTTACCTCTTTCCGCTCCTTGACATTTGTCCCATTTTTATTTTAGAGAAGCACATGTTCTGCAAACCCTCATCCTTGTCTTCTTAGGAATACGAACATTGTTGAATTCTCTCCTCCATATCTGCACTAAATATTGATATGTAATAAAATGACCATTTCCTTCAACACCTTCTGCATATTCCTTGCATAAGTTGTAGATTTCTCGTCTTGAGAAATTATTTGGAATATGTATTGTATCTCTATTTGGCATACACTCTCCATGTTTTGAAAAGAAGTCTTCCGGCCATGACATTTCAGTGTTTGCTAGTGGCCCAAACTCTTGTTTATGACGAACTTCTGAATAATATCTAGGATCCTTTCCGAAATTTTATTGGATTCTTGATAGACTGAAATTGCCAATTGAATGAATCATTTTGAAAGCCTTTCTACAGAGCAATAAAGACCCAATATGATAATCATAACCTACCAGTGTATATTGCATGCGCCCCACTAAATATGAATTTTGCATGCTTTTATTCATTGAAAAATAGTTCTTCCTTTTCTCTAAAGAAGATTTGAAATCCATATGTTTCAAGAAATCATTTTTACAACAGTCACTTGAAATAAGCTCACTGATAGAACTTATTCTCGTGAGATATACTACTCTACCCCTTGTATAACTAGAACATCTTGGATTGATACGAAAAGGTCTACTCCTACTAGAAACAATATTTGTTGGCAACATCTCTATCATTTCATCATTCTCTGAAAAAGCATTTCCATGATCATTAGGAGGAATACTATTCTTACTATGATCATTTGCAATATAGTTACGAAATTCACCAACATCATTGTTTGAAAAATATTCTTTACCATCTTCGGTGGCATGATATTATTCAGAAGTTCGTCATAAACGAGAGTTTCAATATAGTTACGAAATTCACCAACATCATTGTTTGAAAAATATTCTTTACCATCACTGTTGCTCTCAATGTTCATAGGATTAGGACTATGTGGAAATTGCGACTCTTGATTTATTAGAAATTCTTCATCCTGACCTTCGTCACTGCTGGTCCCATAGTCCATATGATTAGGAGTAAGTGGGAATTGAGACTCGGTTTATTGGATTTTCTTAATCCTTCTCTTCATCAATGCTGCTCTCAAAGTCAATAGGGTTAGGAGTAACTGTAAAATGTGATGCTTTATTTACTGAAATTTGTTCATCATGCCATTCATCACTATTGCTCTCACAATCCTTAAGATTAGGAGTAAGTGGAAATGTGATTCTGTATCCACTGAAATTTTTTCTTCCTACCATTCATCACTATTGCGCTCATAATCTTTAGGATTAGGTCTAAGTGGTAATTGTGACTCTCTATCCACTGAAAATTTATCATCCGACCATTCATCACTATTGCTTTCATAATCCTTAGGATTAGGACTAAGTGGCAATTGTGGCTCTCTATCCACTGAAAATTTGTCATCCTGCCAATCATCACTATTGCTCTTAAAGTCCTTAGGATTAGGAGTAAGTGGAAAATTTGAGTTTCTAGTTTTTGGAAATTCTTCATCTTTCCATTCATCATTGTTGCTCTCATAGTCCATAGGATTAGGAATAAGTCGAAATTTAGACTCTATTCATTTGAAAATCTTCACCAGTCATTTTGTCACTACTTGTTATATTCATCAATATGAATAGAGTTGTTACGTGATGAAGATGTTGATGCTTCATAAAACGAAACTTCACTATCATCGGAATCCATAACACTCAAACAAGAAGTGGTGAACGATGCAAATGATCTCTCTCGCAATGATAATATATAGCTGAAACAATGATCCAAAAATTCCTTGAAAACATTTTCGTTGAAATGTTTTGCTCAAGTATGTCACTCCAAATTTTATTTAAACGATTTATTTGAAAATTAGTTATTAAAATATTCTCATAATATCGACCTTAATTTCGAATTAAATTCTCTAAACATTTTTCTCTTAATAATTGTATTCAAACTAAAATAATTTTAATTAAATTATATAACTTTGACTACATTATAAATGTTATTTTTATAATATTCATCAATGTTTTTTATCCCACATTCACCCCGCCGTAAACAATTATGTTATTTTCACTTTATAAGAAAGTCAATTTCACTATTCCACGCGTGACGTCAAGATTTCTCGAGGTTTGTTTAAAATCTTGGAACGATTTTCTAGCGGAGCAACATTGTCAACGGAAGATTCTCGCTTTTGAAAGGTTAGTTTTGTTTCTATTATTTCGAAATTAGTAAGCTGTTAAAGTTAATTAAAGTCAAGTTATTTATTTCTGTTAAAATTTCACCAGATTTTTCCATTAATTCTTTTAGGTAGAAAATGATTTTTTTTTGTATCTAAAAATTAATATGCCCATTATCGGTGGGCCCGCCCGAGGTAGCACATGGCGAATCTGGCTTAAGTGGGCGCACCCACTGGCCCCCTGGGAAAACAGAGGGGTCGATTCCCCTGCTTGCCCAGGGGGCTGGTGGGCACGCCCACTTGGGCTAGGGCGTCGTGTTGCGAGTGGACACGTCCACAGGGCTGCGTCCAGCCCGAGCTTGCGCAGGGGGGCCGATTCCTAGAATCGGCCTCTTGCCAAGCAGGGGGGCCGATTCCCAGAATTGACCTCCTGCCAGGCAGGGGGGCCATCTCACTGGGCTCGGGCAGATGCTGCCCTGTGGGCGTGTCCACCCGCAGCACAAGTGTTGTGGGCGCTGTGCTACGGAGACGTCGTGGGTGGCGGCCCTCGGGCTCGGGTGCACGCCACCCCGTGGGTGGCGTCCGCCCAACGCTGTGCACGCCGCTTCGTGGGTGCGTCCGTCCGAGCCCGAGGGACGCCACCCACGGCGATGCGCTGCGGGCAGACGCGCCCACGGGGCGGCATCTGCCCGAGCCCGAGGGCACCCAAGGTAGGGAAGGTGGTTCTCAGAATCGGCCCTTTGGGCATATATAAAAAAATTTAAAAAAATTAAAAAAAATAAAAAATAAAAAATAAAATAAAAAATAAAAAATAAAAAAATTTAATATGGCCAAGGAGCCAATTCTGAGCATATAAATTTGTTTTCTTTTTTTTCAGGGCCGATTCTAAGAATCGGGGCCGATTCTAAGAATCGGGGCCGATTCTAAGAATCGGGGCCGATTCTAAGAATCGGGGCCTTGGGCATTAAAATAAAATAAAATTATATATATATATATATATATATATATATATATATATATATATGCCCAAAGGACCGATTCTCAGAATCGGCCCTTTAGGCATATAAAATTTAAAAAAAAAAAAAAAACTAGTGGGGTTGGGGAGAAAATATTTAAAAAAATATATTTTTTTTAAAGCAAATTGTTTTAAATTAGAATTCTGTTTTTAGGGGGTTGGGTAGATGACATGTAAAAAAAAAGTTTTAGATTTTTTGTCGGGGAAAAAATGTATAAAAATTTCATTTTTTTTTTTTTTAAACCAGCTTTTTATTTTGTTTACCAAAGATATATTTTTTTTGTGATTTAGTAATTTATGTGTATTTATATATATATGTTTGCAGGAAAATGGCATAAAAGAAAGTTTTTGTCAATCTTTCTGGACTCAAGTCAACATTTGCATCATCTAAAGCTACATGTGGGCCTTCAAAAAACATTGTTGGACAAACTGCACCTCAATTAATTACTGAAAATGTGGGAGATGCATCCACAAAAGAAAAGAAGTTGGTTTCATAGTGGAAGAATTCAACAAAATTGAATTGTTCAAAATATGCATGGTTTCTGAAAGATATAGAAGATGAATCGCTGCAATTATATCTATATTCCAGTAAGAATTTTGATGCTGAAATTTATGATCTGGTGGGAAAAGTATTAGACCTATATATTCTTCCAAATATTGAAAGTTTTTATATACTATCAAAACTGCCCAAGTCACATGATAAACATAGATATCATTTTGCATTGTCAATGTATAACACGGGGGGAGATTCTTCAAAGATATGCAAACAAATCGTACAAAATATTGCACAGAGGATTGTAAGTATTTTTATTTACACTTATTTGTTTTGTGTTATTAAAATTGTATCATTGTATTTTTAATACCTTAGTTAATATTGACATATTATATTTTGTTTTACGGGATTTTCCTGAGGGCATTTCAATTATGTTGGGGGAAATCTATTATATAGAGCGAGATATTATGAATTTAGTCTCCATTTTCCATGAACATGAAGCAGAATATATGGGAAAGGAGCAAAAAAAAATACTTCATGATGCTACAAGATTGTATCAAAGGGATTAATATAGTAAAGGTAGACATGTTACCTTTCAAAATGATGAAGTTGAAATTGAAGCCGAAGATAAATATGAAGAATGTGTTGCCATATCTGAGGATCAGATTAGAACTGATTTCAGAAAGGAGAAGAGCCATAAAAAAACAAAAAAAAGAATGCCCAAGAATGTCTCCCTTACAGCTGATGATGAGGAGATTGTTTCGGTTCAAGAAAATATCATAAGCAATAGGAGGAAGACACAAAAAATTGCTCATTCTAAAAAAATAATGGACAACAGTGAAGGGCGTAGTGAAAAATCCAAGGCAAGCAGGGAAATCATTACACCAGGATTTGATTTAGAGGATGGCATTATGAAAACAAAACAAAATGTCATTCGGCATCATTTGGCGAAGACAAATTTAATTGAGGGTGGTCGGTCATTTCAACTTAATGTCATTCAAGTCTACAAGCCACATGAAGGACAATTCAAATATTAAATTATAAAACCACACCACTTGCATTGTATGTGTTTATAAGTTGGCTCTTGATTGCTTTAACAATGAAGCGGAGTATGAGGATTTAATCGCAGGTATTAAAATTTTGAAGAAGCTGAATGCAAAGAGGATTTCTGTGTACGGCGACTCCGAGCTGATAATCAAACATGTGAAAGGAGAGTACCAAGCAAAGCATCCGAGATTGAGGGCATACAGAAATGAAGTCCTGGATATCTTGAAGAAATTCCCTGAGTACACTTTGACAGTAGTACCCAGGATGCAGAATCTCATTGCTGATTCTCTTGCCACTACTGCCAGCAACTTGAAGATTCCGATGAACTCCAACAATAAGTTTGAGATCTATGTCAAACATAGGCCTGATGTTCTAGACAATTTAAGGTATTGGAAAGTATTTTGGGATGATAATGATATTAATGCATTTTTGCAGGGTGATGGAAAATTCAAAGACACTCCAATAGAAGGTGAGTATGAGGTTGATGATCAGGAGTTGGAAGCAAACCAGATGGACATATTGCAGCTAAAGGATAATGTAATTCCTAGAGGTCTCATACCCCTAGAGGAGTTGTTTGAATAGGATGATGTTGCAAAGAAACCAAGCTTGGTGCCCACTGAGAAAGGAGTCGAAGATGTGAATCTTGGAACAGCTGACCATCCCAAGTTTGTAAAATTGTCAAAGACATTGTCCCATGAGGTAAAGGAGAAGTATGTTAAGTTGCTTTCTAAATTTTCTGATATGTTTGCATGGGATTATTCAGATTTGAAAGTGTATGATAAGAACATAATCCAGCATAATATTCCTATCAAGCCAGATCAGAAGCCATTCAGACAGAAGCTGAGAAGAATCAATCTGAAACTGCTGCCATCCATCGAAAAAGAGGTAAACAGGTTGTACAAAGCAGGTATCATAGTTCCCATTAGATTTTCTGACTGGATTTCAAATTTGGTCCCGGTGCGCAAGAAGACTGGAGAGATAAGATTGTGTATAGATTTTCGGAATTTGAATAAAGCATCTTTTAAGGATAATTATCCACTTGCGAAAATGGACCATATTCTACAGAGAATAGTTGGAGCATCTAGGATGTCACTACTTGATGGCTACTCGGGCTACATCCAGATCTTGGTGCATAAGAAAGACCAAGACAAAATTGCCTTCACAACGCCCTGGGGAACCTTCTAGTATGCTAAAATGCCATTCGGACTGAAGAACACTGGAGCTACTTTCCAGCGTGCAATGGACATTGCTTTCGCAAATGAAAAAGATGTTTTTCTTGTTGTTTATTTGGATGATTTGACAGTGTTTTCAGAATCAGATGATGAGCATTTGCACCATTTGAGAGTTGTTTTTCAGCGTCGTAGAAATTTTGGGATTTCTCTCAATCCCAAAAAGAGTCTCTTTGCCATGGATGACGGAAAATTGCTGGGGCATATCATATCTAAAGATGGCATCCGCATTGATCTAGCTAGAGTGGAGGCAATTCAGCTTATAGATCTTCCACATAATAAGAAAGAGATTCAGGCCTTCAATGGTAAGATGAATTTTTTGTGCAGATTTATACCTAACCTGGCTGAACATTTGAGAGAAATGACCAATATGTTAAAGAAGGACAACACTGTTAAATGGAGTGAGGAGGCTATCAAGTCATTCAATCTGGTAAAGTTTGCTTTGTCCAATGCCCCAGTTTTGATCAGTCCCGACTATACTCAAGATTTTATCATATTTTCATTTGCATCGGAACATATTATGGCTGTTGTTTTAATGCAAAAGAGAGATGAAGTAGAAAAGCCAATTGCCTTTTTCAGTAGGACTATTAGAGATGCTGCTTTAAGGTATAATATTATTGAAAAATAGGCATTGGCTCTTATCAAGGCATTGAAGGATTTTAGGGTCTATATTCTGCATTCACATACTATAGCATATGTCCCTAACGCAGCAGTGAAGGATGTCTTGATGCAAACTGATCCAGAAGGTCGAAGAGGTAAATGGATAGCAGCTATGTTGGAGTACGATTTGGAGATCAAGCCCACGAAGTTGATCAAAGTCCAGGGCTTGGCGAAATTGATGGCCCAATCAAATCTGCATGCCCTGGATATAAACCTCATTACAGCGATGTCAGAGGATGAAGATGAAGGTTCTTTTGTTCCTATTTCAGATCTTTTTCTACAGTCTCCTTGGTATTCAGATATTGTTTATGTCCTTCAGCATCTGTCACCTCCTACAGGCATGTCTAAGAGTAAAGGTAGATCTTTGAAACTTAAATCTGCTAAATATTGTATTTTAAGCAATGCTCTATATTGGAAGGATCCAGGAGGTGTTCTGCTCAACTGTTTGGTTGAAGAAGAAGCTCAGAAGGTAATGCATGATTTCCACAAAGGTGACTGTGGTGGTCACTTGTTTTGGAATACTACAGCTAACAAGGTATTAAGAGCAGGGTATTATTGGCCCACATTATTTTCTGATTTATATAAAATAGTGATGAATTGTCATGAATGCCAAATCTTCCAAGGGAAGAAGAAATTGCTTCCACTTCCTTTGAAACCAGTTTCAGTGAACGCGCCCTTTCAGCAGTGGGGGCTCAATTTCATAGGAGAAATACATCCCGCGTCCTCAGCACAGCACCGATGGATATTGACAGGGACATATTACTTTACGAAATGGATCAAGGTCGTCCCAGCGAGGCAAGAAATAGACACGGTAATTATTCAATTCCTTGAATCGAATATTTTATCTCGTTTTGGCTGCCCGTGTAAAATTGTAACAGATAACGCAGCAGCGTTCCGATCCAAGAAGATGGTCGATTTCTATGTGTTATGTATATTTTATTAATTATTAGTTAGATATAGTTATCTTGGGTTTTATTAACTGAAAGGGCATGATCAAAGATCATGCCTCTTCACCAAGGGACACCATGAGGCTATATTTAAAGCCTCGGTGATTCCCCATTGTAAACATCTCTCACATCTCATCTTTTATAAATAATAATATATACTTATTCAAGTTTACCAGAGTTTTTACACTCCATTGGTATCAGAGCCATCGCTCTTCGGGATCTGTGTGATCACCCAGAATTAAGGAATTACAGAATTCCAGAATTGCAGATTTTTTTTCGAGTGCCTGTGGACAGTATTAGTTTTAAAAGAAATTTGCAGCCCCCTCCTTAACGATCTGTCCCTCACATCCTCACCTCACCTTACGGTTCACTCCCACTCTGCGTTTAAAAAAAAAAAAAAAAAATTCACTGCCCCACTGCCTAGCGGCTTCCGCTACCCACTCCATACACACTGCGCCCGATTACAATCTGCGGCGAATACAACTTTTTTGGGAATATAAACACTGCGGCCCGAATAAGGGTTATCTTTGTGACCTCGTGCAATTTTATTGACATAATTCATCGATGGTTTGTATTATTTGATCTATACGGCCTCTGCATAGATATACAGTGGCTCGCATATAAAATCTGCAGTGTTGATTTATATTGTTCTAAGGTGGCTCGATACTGTACTCACTCTGCGGTAGATTCACTCTGCTCTAAACATCTGCCCACACTCCGGTTAATAATTTCCACGCGTCACCCATCTTCCGCTTCCGCCCTCGGCCCTCCCCCATCTTCTATCACCTGATTTCTTGACAACTCCCCTCACATTTACAGCCGCAGATAAAACCTTTGGTCAGCAAAAAAAAAAAAATTACGTTTTTTTTTTAATCGTGAAACGGTGTGTCCATTTTGAAGAGCCGGTCAAACAGTGTGTCCGTTTGGTTGAAGAGCCAGTCAAACAATGACGTTTCAATACAAAGTTTCGGGTATTAAAATCAATACAATAAACCGCATAACCAAGATCGGTGACAATCGTCCAGAGAACAATTCAATTTTTGACCCAGATTAAAAAGAACTCGATTTGCAGCGTAGAAGATTGAAACGTGCTTGAATAGTGAATAACCTGAAATCTTTAGAAGTATTAAAAACATTCCATGCGGTGAACGAATTGTTTAATAGGAACAATCTGACATTTAAAAAAAATAAAAAATAAAAACCGGACGGGTATAACGTTGAACTATTTTTTATATATAACTATAATATATATATTATATAATTATAATTAATAATTATATCTATATATATATATATATATATACTTTTATATAAAATTTATATGGGGGCTTGAAAGGAGGTTGGAGATGGAGTGCGTGGAGTGTGGAGATTTTTTCGACCTATTTTTTCGTCTATCGCCGCCGCCACCGGCCTGGATCTCGCCGTTCGGGAGGGTGCCGCCATAGAATCGATCACCGGGGGGTTCTCTCCGTCCCTCGTGGAGATGTCACTGTGAGGTGTGGGCACCAGTTTAATCATTTGGGCGGCCTGGAGACGGTGGGGTGGTTTTTTGGGACCCCCTGCTACACTGACTGGCGGTCTGGGCGCTCGCACTGGGTTTCGAACTTGCTAGATGGAACCCATTTACTGTCTGTTCGAAATCTTGATGCTGGCGCGAGCTTTGAGGGGTTTCGTGGGTGCGTTGCCCTCCCGCCGGCATTCATTTTATTTGCAGGGTTACCAGAACTTGCTTGGCCGCCACAGATGCAGGGGATCCAGGATAAGCCAGCAGACGAAACCATTTACAATGCTAAAGACCGAACACTGGTCTACGCACCCGCCTTGAATGTACCCAAGGGTTGTCTGCATACCCACAATATCGATCTTCAGGTAGGCTCTGTCCCATACCAAATATTCATTAAGCTTCCCGTTGGAAATAGTATCATTTTATGGATTCGGCACACAGACTCGATTCTTTATCTGAAGGAAAAAATCCAGGCTGTTGCGGGGTACCCATTCCATTTACAGTCATTAATTTTTGGGGGAAAAGCTTTAGATGACACCTGCACTCTGAAAGATTATGCCATTACTACTGGGTCTTCTATTTGCCTTAACCTCAGATTGAGAGGTGGAATGATGGGCCAAAACAGAGCATATGGAACCCCCATGGGTGCAAGTGCATCCAAAACAGTGAACACAAAAGGTACATACAGAAATGTATTACAGGGGGACAAAAACAAAACTGCAGCACCTACTGCCCCTGCAAAAAGCTCTCCCAAGCCATACATTGTGGAACTGCAGGACAATGTGCCTGAAATAAACATAGACAGTCTAGATATTGATGAGCATAGAAATGCCTACGAATCCCAAGCAATAATAGGCAGATTCAACTGTTTCTGGCCCAAACCAATGGAGCTGTTCCATTGGATTTTCACAAACTGGACCATGGAATGCGAAATACACCTATGTTCCAAGGGGTTCTTCATTGTCAAATTTTCATCTACTGAGGCCAGGGATTCCATCCTTAGCCAGGGACCATGGTTCTGGGGCTCCACGAGACTCTTCATCACACCATGGTTTCCACATTTTGATGCCAACACCATGGAGGTAACTAGAATGACGGTCTGGGTTAGGCTCTACAACCTCCTGCTACATTTTTGGAATGAAAATGTACTTGGCTGCATTGGAAACACCCTTGGCAAATACATTAAAACAGACACTCAACGCCTGGAGGAGCGCATCTTCACCTTTGCACGAATCTGTGTGGAGGTTGACTTGAGCAAAGGACTCCCAGAGTGCATTATGCTGAATAATAAACAAGAGAGATGGACTCAGCATCTAGACTATGAGAACACAGCCTTCAGATGCCGGATATGCAGGTGCACAGGACACTTACAAAACTCATGCCCGGCAGCAAAAAGGGACAACAGAAAAAAGAAGAAACCAGGAAAAGTTGCTAAAGGATGGCAATTTCCCTCTGAGGAGCCAGAACAACAGGACGAAGAGGAGGAACCCTCACCACATGAGAATCAACAAACAGATACCTCCTTGGGCACACAAGAACAGGAAATGCAAGATCCACTCGACACCACCACAAAGACTCAGCATGATATGGTACCGGGAGCACCAGACAGTGGGGGTTACAAAAGAACACATACTTCAGACACATCAAACTCTGATAAGGACAATGGAGCACAAGCGGAAGAAAATCAACTTGTCCTTATCGAGACCACGCCAACACAAGGTGCTTGGCGTAAGGTTGAAAAGAAAAAAGGGAGAAAATCCTAATTGTTTTTCTTTGTATTTTTTATCTGCGGCAATTTGTACGTCTTTGGACGATTACTAGCTCATGTAACATGTAATTTTGTTTACTCATAAATAAAATTACGAATTTTTTCTTTGTGAAAAAATTTATACAAATAAAATAATAATAATTATTATTTAAATAAATAAATAATAATAATAATTATTAAAAAAATATTAATTTAATTAATTAATTAAATATTATTTAATTAATTAATTAATAATAAAATAAAATTAAAAACAAAAAAACAAAAAACTGGCAGAAAAATATTTCCCACCTCATACATGTTCAGTATGTCTTTATCAATGATGACGGTTGATCAGATAAAAAGGCAAATATGGCTAAAACGTATGGAGGCTAAGGACAATGAGAACAAAATGATGCAGAAATTTAATGCCATTATGGACAAGTTAGATCTAATGCAAAAACCAATATTTCCTAACATGGAACAAAATCAACAAAACAATTCCGCAGATTCAGGGAACTCAAAAGAGCATAAGGAAAAAACCGATTCCCCACATCACCATGAAGATACAGATGTTTATAAACAACAAAATGTTCCATCCCCAGAATTGAACGAAACATGTGAAGCGACAAACACATCCGAAGCCACTGATATAGCGCCAGAAGCTGTTGAGGCCTTCGGTGATGAAGCACATATGGTTGTTAAGAAGGAAGCGTTTGATGATGAGAAGAAGTTGCATCGAACGATAATTGTTGGTAACTTACCTCTAAATCTAAAAAGGAATCACAAAAAATCACCAGAAGAACAAGGAATAGTTAGGAAACATGAAAAAGTATTCCAAGATCTACCCATAAAAGTGCCTCCCGATAGGAAAATCAAACATCCAATAGAAGTCAAGACAGGATCCAACTCTGTCGATATCAGATCTTTTCACTATCCACATCACCAACAAATGGAGCTCGAGAAGATGCTTCACGATCTTTTTACAATGTGGGAAGCAAGAGCTCGCCGCTCGCGAAAACCAGACATTCGTCAACATTGTCCATCATTACGTATGCTTTGAGGACAAAGCATCTTTAAGAGAGGGGCAATGTTATGTATATTTTATTAATTATTAGTTAGATATAGTTATCTTAGGTTTTATTAACTGAAAGGGCATGATCAAAGATCATGCCTCTTCACCAAGGGACACCATGAGGCTATATTTAAAGCCTTGGTGATTCCCCATTGTAATCATCTTACCATTGAAGGCCTGAATCTCTTTCTTATTATGGTGTTCTTGGCACCTCCAAGGAGCTACCATCCCCATTGGAGCCAATGTTAGTGTCAGTCTAGTCATACTGCCATCAGTGATCAAAATTGCTCTTATGCATTTGCATATTAGGAGTCCCATACCAATAAATTTCACCATTCTGTTAGGTCATGGATTCATTGATGGTAGTGGTTTTTCATCAGTTTGCCCTCATGTGAAACTTGTTGATTCTCCTCTCTATGGTCTTTAGTCATGAGCTACTTTCACTTTGTGAGTCACGTTATTAGGTCATAGGATGGGTCTAATTAGTTTCTAGGGTCTCACCATGGTCAAATTATTGAGTCAAGTGTCAATAAATATTAGCAGGGTCATGAGGAAGTCAATAAACTCAAAGTCACAACACCTAAGAAGATCAAAGAAATATTTTATTCAATTTTTTGTAATTTTTGCCCCAAAACCATGTTTTGAGGTGAAAACATGATATTTTGCCTTTATTATCATTCATTATGTAATTTTATATCATCATATGTAATAAGTCGCAATTCAGAAGCTATTTTCTCCACAAAATTCATCCCCCTGCCTTCATAAAAGTTTTCCACAGCATGTTTAGCACCAAATCATCTTCCAAGCAGATCCATCAGAAAGATCTCGGAAAGAGCTTTCCAACGGTATATTACACTCTTAAAACTGACTTCTGGATTGAAATTTATGCTTAAGTGAAATAAAAGTCCCCTATATCCTCAAATAATCCCTATTTCCCATTTTCCCTTAAACTTTATGTTTAAAGTTTAATTTTTTCCTTATAAAATCCCTTTTTCCTCCCTCCGATTATAAAATCGCATTATAAAATTATTTAAAACAAAAATGTGATTTAAGCATAACCACTTCCCCTCCATACCATAGAACTTTATAATAAAATCAAAGTTCGTATTATAAGTACCCCCCCCCCCCACCGTCCAAACCACTTCCCCACCATATTGTGATACTGTGTAATAAAACTTTATAATAAATAATAAAGTTTTATATCATATAAACCCCGCCACCTTAAGTCCCTTTCTATCGCAATCGCAACATTCTTATTGCATGCCCTGATTGGCCCTTTGCCAAACTTCCGATGCGATTCAATTAAAACTCCCGATTGTAATATCCCTCGATCAAACACGCCCGTAAAAATCCCCACCGTCGATTTGTTGACCCGATCCGACGGCTCATAGCTAATCGGGACATCCCCATCGGAGCTTCCAAAGAGCCCCTCCCCGATTACAAAACCCTGATTGACCCCTCCCGATTAATCCTGCGCCGTCGATTTTCCCCCGCCGATCGGACGGCCCATGGTTCATCGCCTCCTCCCAATCGCATCCATGATTTTGTTATGTAATGCGGGTGCTTCCTTGCCCGATTCCGATTGTGATTGTATTTCCTGGCCCCACCATGTAAAATTCTCCGCCCATTCATTACAAAAAACCCTTTCCCTTTGCGAAACTTAAAATTTGTTTATTTGGTTTATTACAAAGGCCACTTCCCCCAATCGCATTGGAAGTTTTGGTTTTGATCGCCAATTGCAATGGCGCAGTCACATAACGTATTACCATGTTTCATATATGTTTCGCCTCTGCGCCCCTCCAATTGCCGATTCTGATTGACCCATGGGCCCACCTCATAAACTTTCGACCCGCTTCATAAGAAAAGGGGTTTATTCCTTTGTAAAGTTAAATATTTCGTTTATTCTATTTCATAAGGACTTCCCCCTTCAATTGCATCGGCGAAATCCTATACGCTCGCTCTCGAGCCCGTTTCCGATTGCGATTACTCTTACACATCGCATGGCATATTACACAGTTTTGTTATATGTTATATTCCCTCTCCCACCCCTTCTGATTCCGATTGCAATGCAGATCCCGCCTCTTTTCCCTTTGTTCCCTCTAGTCAGAAAATCATTTTCTCTTCACCGAAAGCATAATTTCATTTCAGTTTTATTTCAAGCAGCATTTTATTGAAAAGTCAGTTTTATTCAAACGAAATATGGAAAAGAAAAGAAAACAGTTGGTTGGCCGAAAGATAAATAAAACAAAGATTTCTACGGCAGCAAAAAGATAGGGATTTTCTCCTCAAATTGCCTATTTATCATTCAACAGCAAAATTGTAAATCCGCCCAAGGGAAGAAAATGTAATATTGTTCCTTCTTTAGGGCAGAATGTAGGATTTATTTTCTATGATTAGTTTTCAGTTCTTCAGCGGTTAAAACGGATCCTCTTTTCGTGGATCTATGTTCCCACATTTCAGCTTATTTATTGTAATTGTAAACCAGTCTGTAAAGGAGCAGGAGGGGAATAGTGTGGGAGAACACTCTGCGCTCCATTGTACAGTTTGACAGGGATTAATAAGAGATGCAGCTCTGATTTGTGGGATCCATGTTGTATGAGATTTAGCATTTGTTTTTCTCCTTTGTTTCATATGTAAATTGTTATGTTTCACCTCTCATCCATAAACATTTCCTTTTGAATTCTTTCAAGATAGAAAGGTAGGATCCATTTCATGCCCTGCCTTGGGAAATCATTCATATTCTGTGTTTTTCTTCTGTTTGAAAAGGATCCATTTATTGTGCCATTTTCAACTCGTCACTAGTCTTTCCATCCCATCTTTATTGAACTTTAATTGTTTAAATTTCCTACCTACCTTTCCCCATGAAATACCCTGTGTCCTGATTTAATTCCCAGTTTCATACTATCCCTTTTGCCCCACACATCCCTGAAATACATTCATTTTATTAAAACCTTTTTCCATCATTTTATCTAGCCTAATATCATATCATTATTGCATTTTATTGAATATCCATATTTACGGAGAGAGCCATCTCCTGTCCTTGTAGGGCTAGCTACAAGGTTGAGCGTGGTTTAGTTGTTACCCCGTTTTTACCTTTTTAGCCTGGGGTCCAATCTGGGTGCTAACATCTCTGGCGACCCCACTGGGGACCATCTTGATCTGACTGTCTATGAACGCATATACTTAGCTTTTGAAATGACTGTGTTTATTTTGTTTCGAATAAATATAGAAACAGAGGCACTGTAGAAAAGCGAGGCATATTCAAGTCGTGTGTTATAAAGAGTATTGAGAAACTTTGTCTAAGGTTAAAAACCTTGGCTACATTGAACACGACGCTTTTAAATAAATCTCTGTGATTGAAGTAAAAGCTTGGTTTATTTACCGACGAAGAAATAATATAGTGGGACCCAGCAGTAAGTTAATGCGTGGAGTTAAAGCGCTTAACCACAGTCAAAGCTCGGTTTGATTTACCATTGGCGGATTTTGGGAACCAAAACCACCCATTTCACACCGCTTTTGCCCTAGAGCAAAACTACTTCCAAAAAACACGATCCAGTGAGATTAAGGCACGTCATCTCCCTAAAACCGCCCATTTCGCGCGGCTCTCAGCTGTTAAACTTCGGCCTTTGAAAAAACGCGAAATCCACAAGAACCGTTCGATCTGAAGCACCTTTGATCTGACGGCAATCGTGTGCCTAGAAGCACGGGCGATAAATCAAGGTACTACCTAGCACTTTTATGTTATTATATGTTTATTTTATTCATAAAAAGCAGAATACGAATGCGTGGGCCCCTGCTGAATAAAATATATGTCGCGTTGATTAAAAGGCATATAAGTTCAAAAGATTTAAAAGGATCGCGCTATTGTCATAAAGTTTTGATATTACGACTGGGTAAAGTCGCTTAAATATTTTTTGAGCGTATCATATATTTGTTTGAGAAGGCGGAAATTGTTAAAGCACTGTTAGAAAAAGAATATAACTACAGCCACTTATTCCAGTCATACATTTCTGCTATCAGAGCATAAAGGTCATATCACCCCAGTAAATGTTTTCTTGTAAATGATTTACAGAGTCTGTTAGGCTAAGACAGAGTTTTTGTACAGTATAAATTTACACACACTGGCTTCAAGAAGATACACCAGGGCTAATCTAGATCCAAATCCTCCCCCTGTGTTTGAAAATCCAAATCTTATCCCAAGAATTGTCAGAAGACAAGAAGTATCACTAAGTCCCAGACCTATTTTTAGATCCCATACTTGGCCCAGTGAGTGGTTTTTTGTAGAAGATCTTTCCTTCGATGAGAATTTTGAGCTTTCTTTATTTAGAAATAAGTCCGAGACTGACATTGATGATACAGTTTTAGATCCTGAGTTCCTTGTAGCTATTGAAGTCCAAAGAGAAAATTCCTCCATTGATGATTACATTTCAAATTCTCCTCAGTCCATCACTATAACTAATATTCCTGAGCCTTTAGAGTCATCAGGAACAACATGGCCTTCTCCTAATTCATCAGCATCCCCTTCAGTCAATTCCCAGTTATCATCTCCTCCATCAACACCTCCCTTAGATCCCAGTAATACAAACACTGTTGTAAATCCACCCAAAGTTATGGCTGCCAGGTATGCACCCTTGGTTTTACCTCAGGTTCTCAATGACATGTCTGTTGATTATCAAAGTAAAATTCCTATCTTTGATGCTACTCAGAGCATTACAGCCCAGCAGCATGTTGATATGATGAATGATTTTTTTTATCTACATGAGGTGGAAGCAGAGAATGTAACTACCAGATTGTTTGTTCAAAGCTTCGGAGGTGAAGTCAGAAAGTGGTTCAGGGCCTTACCAGCATGCTCAATTCGCACTTTGCAGGAGTTGCACACATAGTTTTTAGACCGGTGGGAGGTAAAAAAGAACCCACTCCAAATTTTGTCTGAATATGAGAATAGTAAAAGAAATGTGGTTGAAACTGTGCAGGACTATTGTTTAAGATTCAATGTTGTATATAACGCTATTCCAGCTAACCTAATACCTCCTGTGGGATTAGCATTACTAAAATTTCCAGATGGTTTTGATGTCGATATGGCATATCAGCTGCGTGAAAGAGATCCGTCTTCACTTGAAGACATGCAGAAGATAGCAGTAAGCGTTGAAGCTAATTTGTTGGCTAAAAGAGCACAAGCCAGAGCTGAGAAAAGAGTCACATTAAAAGAGGAGGCCTCTCCTTCAAACAGCAAAATGGACACTCTGATTCGGATAGTGGAAAAAATGGTTGATAGATTAACCATTACAGATAGACCTGAGCCTCAAATAAGAAATCTGAATTTCAGAGGGCAGCAGCCACAATTTAGAATTAAACAGAGAGAGAAAAGAGTGCAGGACCAAGCAGCGCCACCACAGCAGCAAATTAAGACACCATTGCAGCAGAACTACGTGCAAGGGACAGACTCAAATGATGATGATCCTGTGATTGAGGCCAATCACTTTTACACAGCTGATGGTGCGCCAATTTTCCTCACAGAAGACGAAGAATACACAGTGGCAACTCCAGACATTCAAAAAGACCAAAATTTCATTTTGGCCAATGACACAGTGTTGGAAGAAGAGTCTGATGACTACCAGAGAGGGTACATGAACGCTCTGTTGGCTCAGAAAAGGCAGTACTCTTTAAGGAACAGGGATGTTACGATCAGTCCCATTCAAAAGAGAAAAGAAATCCAAATGATGAACGATGCACAGAAGAAAGGAAAAGAGTCGGCCAATCCTTCCTCCAGCAAAGCACCAGCAGCTACTAATACAACAAATGAAAAGAACCAGCAGAGCACAGCAAAGGAGCAAACAAAGAAGAAAGACCCTCCCATTAAAGAGGTAGAAAAAGATCCTTCTTTTAATTTAGAAAATGAAATTTCTAAGTTGAAAGTGTTTATGCCCCTCACAGAGTTGGTGAAGAATAGTGCATATAAAATTCAAGTGTCCAAAGTCTTGCAAATAGACTCTGTTTCTAATATGGTTAATGTTGAAGATGACTACCCTGAACTTATTTTTGGTCCAGCCACAGAAGAATCTAAAGGAAATGAAGTCCCTCCCTTTTACCTGAGTCTTAGAGTACATGAGTTCATCTTGCATAATGCTATGTTGGACTTTGGAGCCTCACATAATTTGATGCCCAAAGTTGTCATGGAGAAGCTAGGCCTTGATATTACTCGAAAATACCATGATTTTTATTCTTTTGACTCAAGTAGGGTCCATTGTATTGGTTTTATCAAAGACTTGTTAGTGTCTTTGGATCAGATTCCAGCAAAGAATGTCTTGATGGATGTAGTTGTTGCTGATGTCCCACCAAGGTTTGGAATGCTTCTATCTAGGTCTTGGGGTGCAAAACTCAAGGGAACTATGCAACTTGACTTCTCTTATGCCACTATCCCTGTATTTGGCCAGTTGAGAAAGTTATATAGGGAAAAGAAAATGAAATATATGATTACTAGCAAAGAGAAGCCAGTAAACCATCTCATGAATGTTGTCCACACAGATTTAGAATCCTTCGTCTTGTATTCTGATGGCGGTTTAAATGATGAGAATGTTCAGTTGATACAAGTAGATGAAATACCTGAGATTTCAGAGAATTTTAGAGAAGTCCTCAAATAGGAAAAAGTGAAAGCAGCAAGCACGTCTGAGTCTCCTGCCTGTCAGCAGTAAAAAGACAGTGAACAGCCAGAAATCAGCCAAGGTAAAGAGGAGAAAGAAACAAAATTCCAACATCTACAAGAAGAGGAAGAAGGCCCGTGGAGCATGGATTTTGATGGAGCTGTTGGTAAGGATGGAGCTGGTATTGGAATATGGATTAGGAGCCATGTTTTCTAGCCTGAAAAGGTTCCCAATAATGTTAGGGTATGTGCTTATAAGTTGGCTTTTGATTGCTCTAACAATGAAGCAGAGCATGAGGCTTTGATTGCAGGTCTCAAAATTTTGAAGAAGCTGAATGCAAAGAGGATTTCTGTGTATGGCGACTTCGAGCTGATAATCAAACAGGTGAAAGGAGAGTACCAAGAAAAGCATCCAAGATTGAGGGCATACAGAAATGGAGTCTTGGATATCTTGAAGACATTCCCTGAGTACACTTTGACAGCAGTACCCAGGATGCAGAATCTCATTGTTGATTCTCTTGCCACTACTGCCAGCAACTTGAAGATTCCGATGAACTCCAGCAATAAGTTTGAGATCTATGTCAAACATAGGCCTGCTGTTACGGACAATTTAAGGTATTGGCAAGTATTTTGGGACGATAATGATATTAATGCATTTTTGCAGGGTGATGGAAAATTCAAAAACACTCCAATAGAAGGTGAGTATGAGGTTGATGATCAGGAGTTGGAAGCAAACCAGATGGACATATTGTAGCTAAAGGATAATGTAATTCCTAGAGGTCTCATACCTCTAGAGGAGTTGTGTGATCAGGATGATGTTGCAAAGAAACCAAGCTTGGTGCCAACTGAGAAAGGAGTCGAAGATGTGAATCTTGGAACAGCTAACCAGCCCAAGTTTGTAAAATTGTCAAAGACATTGTCCCATGAGGTAAAGGATAAGTATGTTAAGTTTCTTTCTGAATTTTCTGATGTGTTTGCATGGGATTATTCATATTTGAAAGTGTATGATAAGAACATAATACAACATACTATTCCTATCAAGCCGGATCAGAAGCCATTCAGACAGAAGCTGAGAAGAATCAATCCGAAACTGCTGCCATCCATCGAAAAAGAGGTAAACAGGTTGTACAAATCAGGTATCATAGTTCCCATTAGATTTTCTGACTGGATTTCAAATTTGGTCCCGGTGCACAAGAAGACTGGAGAGATAAGATTGTGTATAGATTTTCGGAATTTGAATAAAACATCTTTAAAGGATAATTATCCACTTCCGAAAATGGACCATATTCTGCAGAGAGTAGTTGGAGCATCTGGGATGTCACTACTTGATGGCTACTTGGGCTACAACCAAATCTTGGTGCATAAGAAAGACCAAGACAAAACTGCCTTCACAACGCCCTGGGGAACCTTCCAGTATGCTAAAATGCCATTCGGACTGAAGAACACTGGAGCTACTTTCCAGCGTGCAATGGACATTACTTTCACAAATGAAAAAGATGTTTTTCTTGTTGTTTATTTGGATGATTTGACAGTGTTTTCAAAATCAGATGATGAGCATTTACACCATTTCAGAGTTGTTTTTCAGCGTTGCAGAAAGTTTGGGATTTCTCTCAATCCCAAAAAGAGTCTCTTTGCCATGGATGAAGGCAAATTGCTGGGGCATATCATCTGTAAAGATGGCATCCGCATTGATCCAACTAGAGTGGAGGGAATTCAGCTTATAGATCTTCCACGTAATAAGAAAGAGATTCAGGCCTTCAATGGTAAGATGAATTTTTTGCACAGATTTATACCTAACCTGGCTGAACATTTGAGAGAAATGACCAATATGTTAAAGAAGGACAGCACTGTTAAATGGAGTGAGGAGGCTATCAAGTCATTCAATCTGGTAAATTTTGCTTTGTCCAATGCCCTAGTTTTGATCAGTCCCAACTATACTCAAGATTTTATCATATTTTCATTTGCATTGGAACATACTATGGCTGTTGTTTTAATGCAAAAGAGAGATGAAGTAGAAAAGCCAATTTCCTTTTCAGTAGGACTATTAGAGATGTTGCTTTAAGCTATAATATTATTGAAAAACAGGCATTGGCTCTTAACAAGGCATTGAAGGATTTTAGGGTCTATATTCTGCATTCACATACTATAGCATATGTCCCTAATGCAGCAGTGAAGGATGTCTTGATGCAAATTGATCCAGAAGGTCGAAGAGGTAAATGGATAGCAGCTATGTTGGAGTACGATTTGGAGATCAAGCCCACGAAGTTGATTAAAGGCCAGGGCTTGGCGAAATTGATGGCCCAATCAAATCTGCGTGCCCTGGATATAAACCTCATTATAGCGATGTCACAGGATGAAGATGAAGGTCTGCTTGTTCCTATTTCAGATCTTTTTCTGCAGTCTCCTTGGTATTCAGATATTGTTTATGTCCTTCAGCATCTGTCACCTCCTACAGGCATGTCTAAGAGTAAAGGTAGATCTTTGAAACTTAAATCTGCTAAATATTGTATTTTAAACAATGCTCTATATTGGAAGGATCCAGGAGGTGTTCTGCTCAACTGTTTGGTTGAAGAAGAAGCTCAGAAGGTAATGCATGATTTCCACAAAGGTGACTGTGGTGGTCACTTGTTTTGGAAGACTACAGCTAACAAGGTATTAAGAGCAGGGTATTATTGGCCCACATTATTTTCTGATTTATATAAAACAGTGATGAATTGTCATGAATGCCAAATCTTCCAAGGGAAGAAGAAATTGCTTCCACTTCCTTTGAAACCAGTTTCAATGAACGTGCCCTTTCAACAGTGGGGGCTCGATTTCATAGGAGAAATACATCCCGCGTCCTCAGCATAGCACCGATGGATATTGACAGGGACAGATTACTTTACGAAATGGATCGAGGCCATCCCAGCGAGGCAAGCAACAGACACGGTAATTATTCAATTCCTTGAATCAAATATTTTATCTCGTTTTGGCTGCCTGTGTAAACTTGTAACAGATAACGCAGCAGCATTCCGATCCAAGAATATGGTTGATTTCTGTGACAAATACGGCATCGCGTTGGGCCATTCGACCGCATATTATCCACAAGGCAACGGCCTCGTAGAGTCATCGAACAAATCGCTGATAAGTATAACTAAGAAAATGCTGGAGGTTAATAAAAGAAACTGGCATCGCAAGCTCATCAATGCTATGTGGGCAGACAGAGTTAGCAGTAAGAAATCAATAGGTACGTCGCCTTTTGAATTAGTTTATGGAACTGATGTTGTCTTTCCCACATCTCTTATGGTCCCAGTTATGAGATTATTGCAAGAAGTTGGCAGCGAGGACGATGAGAATCAGCGAAGGATCAATCAAATGATCCACCTTCAGCAAACAAGAGAAGAAGTGTCACAGAATGCGATTCAGTTGCAGGAGAAGATTAAAAATATCTATGACCGAAAGAATAAAGCAGAAAAGTTTCAACTGGATGATGTAGTGTTGAAATGGGATGCAAGGAATGAAGACAAAGGGAAGCACAGTAAGTTTGACAACCTTTGGAAAGGGCCATACAGAATTTCAGCATATAGGGGACAAAATGCCTTCTTGCTTTCAGAAATAGATGGCCAAGATTGCCCCGGAGGAGCAGTAAATGGTAGGCTTTTGAAGCACTACCATTGTTGAAGACAATGGATCAGAATCTATGTCATCATCATTGTATATACCATGTTATTTTTTATCAGAGTTCAAGTACACAGTCATTCAAGTTTGGGGCCCGAGGTGAAGGCTATAAAACTTGGATGATATGTGTATGGTTTGGTTTTATTTTAGTTTTCAGTCTTAGTCTTGAGTCAGAGTCAGTTTTCATTTGTGTCAGTTTTCAGCATTTTTGACTCCATGCCCAATGGATAATGCTACTTGGTCTACGGTGTTCTTAGCACCTCCAAGGAGCTACCATCCCCATTGGAGCCAATGTTAGTGTCATTCTAGTCATACTACCGTCAGTGATCAAAATTTCTCTTGTGCATTTGCATATTAGGAGTCCCATACCGATAAATTTCACCATTCCGTTAGGTCATGGATTCATTGATGGTAGTGGTTTTTCATCAGTTTGCCCTCATGTGAAACTTGTTGATTCTCCTCTCTATGGTCTTTAGTCATGAGCTACTTTCACTTTGTGATTCATGTCAGTAGGTCATAGGATGGGTCTCATTAGTTTCTAGGGTCTCACCATGGTCAAATTATTGAGTCAAGTGTCAATAAATATCAACAAGGTCATGAGGAAGTCAATAAACTCAAAGTCGCAGCACCTAAGAAGATCAAAGAAATATTTTATTCATTTTGATGTAATTTTTGCCCCAAAACCATGTTTTGAGGTGAAAACATGATATTTTGCCTTTCTTATCATTCATTATGTAATTTTATATCATCATTTGTAATAAGTCGCAATTAAGAAGCTGTTTTCTCCACAAAAGTCATCACCCTGCCTTCAGAGAAGTTTTCCACAGCATGTTCAACATCAAATCATCTTCCAAGCAGATCATCAGAAAGAGCCCGGAAAGAGTTTTCCAACGGTATATTACACTCTTAAAACTGACTTCTGGATTGAAATTTATGCTTAAGTGAAATAAAAGTCCCATATATCCTCAAATAATCCCTATTTCCCATTTTCCCTTAAAATTTATGTTTAAAGTTTAATTTTTTTCCTTATAAAATCCCTTTTTCCTCCCTCCGATTATAAAATCGCATTATAAAATTATTTAAAACAAAAATGCGATTTACGCATAACCACTTCCCCTCCATACCATAGAACTTTATAATAAAATCAAATTTTGTATTATAAGTACCCCCCCCTGCCGTTCCAAACCACTTCCACACCATACTGTGATACTGTGTAATAAAACTTTATAATAAATAATAAAGTTTTATATCATATAAACCCTGCCACCTTAAGTCCATTTCTATCGCAATCGCAACATTCTTATTGCATGCCCCGATTGGCCCTTTGCCAAACTTCCGATGTGATTCAATTAAAACTCCTGATTGTAATATCCCCCGATCAAACCCGCCCGTAAAAATCCCCACCGTCGATTTGTTGACCCGATCCGACAGCTCATAGCCAATCGGGACATCCCCATCGGAGCTTCCAAAGAGCCCCTCCCTGATTACAAAACCCTGATTGACCCCTCCCGATTAATCCCGCGCCATCTATTTGCCCCATCGATCGGACAACCCACGGTTCATCGCCTCCTCCCAATCGCATTGGCGATTTTTCTATGTAATGCACCCGCTCCCTCGCCCGATTCCGATTGCGATTTTATTTCCTGGCCCCACCATGTAAAATTCTCTGTCCATTCATTACAAAAAGCCCTTTCCCTTTGCGAAACTTAAAATTTGTTTATTTGGTTTATTACAAAGGCCACTTGCCCCAATTGCATCGGAAGTTTTGGTTTCGATCGCCAATTGCAATGGCGTCGTCACATAACGTATTACCATGTTTCATATATGTTTCGCCCTTGCGCCCCTCCGATTGCCGATTTCGATTGACCCACGGGCCCACCTCATAAACTTTCGACCCACTTCATAATAAAAGGGGTTTATTCCTTTGTAAAGTTCAATATTTTGTTTATTCCGTTTCATAAGGACTTCCGCCTTCAATCGCATCGGAGAAAGCCTATACGCTCGCTCCCAAGCCCGTTTCCGATTGCGATTACTCTTACACATCGCATGGCATATTACAAAGTTTTTTTATATGTTATATTCCCTCTCCCACCCCTTCCGATTCTGATTGCAATGCAGATCTCGCCTCTTTTCCCTTTGTTCCCTCTAGTCAAAAAATCAGTTTCCCTTCACCGAAAGCATAATTTCATTTCAATTTTATTTCAAGCAACGTTTTATTGAAAAGTCAGTTTTATTCAAACGAAATATGGAAAAGAAAAGCAAACATTTGGCTGGACGAAAGCTAAATAAAACAAATATTTCTACGGCAACGTAAAGATAAGGATTTTCTCCTCAAATTGCCTATTTATCATTCAACAGCGAAATTGTAAATCCGCCCAAGGGAAGCAAATGTAATATTGTTCCTTCTTTAGGGCAGAATGTAGGATTTCTTTTCTATTATTAGTTTTCATTTCTTCAGCTGTTAAAACAGCTCCTCTTTTCGTGGATCTATGTTCCCACATTTCAGCTTATTTATTGTAATTGTAAACCGGTCTGTAAAGGAGCAGGAGGGGAATAGTGTGGGAGAACACTCTGCGCTCCATTGTACAGTTTGACAGGTATTAATAAGAGATGCATCTCTGATTTTTGGGATCCATGTGGTATGAGATTTAGCATTTTTTTTTCTCCTTTGTTTCATATGTAAATTGTTATGTTTCACCTCTCATCCATAAACATTTCCTTTTGAATGCTTTCAAGATAGAAAGGTAGGATCCATTTTCATGCCCTGCCTTGGGAAATCATTCATATTCTGTGTTTTTCTTCTATTTGAAAAGGATCCATTTATTGTGCCCTTTTCAGCTCCTCACTAGTCTTTCCATCCCATCTTTATTGAACTTTAATTGTTTAAATTTCCTACCTACCTTGCCCCATGAAATACCCTGTGTCCTGATTTAATTCCCAGTTTCATACTTTCCCTTTTGCCCCACAGATCCCTGAAATACATTCATTTTATTAAAACCTTTTTCCATCATTTTATCTAACCTAATATCATATCATTATTGCATTTTATTGAATATCCATCATTACGGAGAGATCCCTTTCCTGTCCTTGTAGGGCTAGCTACAAGGCTGAGCGTGGTTTAGTTGTTACCTCATTTTTCCCTTTTCAGCCTGGGGTCCAATCTGGGTGCTAACGTGTTCAAATGAAGGAGATTGGGTTTTGGATTTATTTTCAAGCTCGGGTAAGTTTTATTATATAAGAATGAATTTCACTGTTATCTTTTTTAAATTTTTTGTGTTTATACTAAATTACTAAATTTTTCCTTTTGTACTTGATGATTAGGTACAACACTAGCATTTTGCTTACAAAAAGGAAGAAATTGCATTTCCATTGAAAAAGACCCAATACAATGCAAATTTATTCATCAAAGAATCAATGCTCTTCAATTTCTTCCACATGAAATGCAAGAAGTTGGTTTGAGAAAATGGGATTTTAATGAATCTCGTGTGGCAAAAAAATCAAAAGAACCTCAACCACCATTAGATGGAGTGATTGGAAAGGCATACTTTGGGACGTTCACAAACATCAAAGATCCATCAGAAGAGGAAAATGATGAAATTGAAGCCGATGTTGAAAATATTGTGGAAGAGGAAAATAATGATACTCTTGAAAATGAAGAGTTTGGGTTACGTGATATTATTCATTAAAGATTAAGTTAAGCTTCCAAATGAAGCTCATTTTTTGTAACTATTCATAAGTTATACTTGTAATTTTTCGAATCTGACATTTTATGAGAAGAAATAAATATTCAATTGTTGTTATTATATGTTTAATATTTGTATAATGTGATTTTCACTTCATTTTTATGTGAATCATTTAAGTTTGGAAAAAAACTGTAATTATTATTAACTTTTCCAAGAAAATTAACAAAAATTGCCAATTTTTATACTTTTTTTTGTTACTTTTTCCCTATAAAAATGGTTTATTTGACATGTCAGTTTTAGCAAAAAAGACGCAAAATGTGTATATTTTCAGTTATTTCTATATTCAAAATGTATTTTTTTATGTAAATTGCTAAAAATTCCTGTTTTTTTAGTGGCAATTATTTCATGTGCAATGACATATTATTTAACAATATATAATTAGATAGAAGATTGACACTTCAAAATTTTGACCTTTTTTTTTTTTTGACAATGCAAAAAATCAAATTTCTCACTACAAAAAAAATTAAAAGAAATACGTGAAAAACACTTAAACAAAATATGTAAGTGAAAATAATTATTAGCATTTAATAGATTAGAAAATTTTAAGTAAAAAATAAGTCTTCTAAAAAAAGGGGATGATGTTGGCATCGACACTTTTCAAAATCAACATAAAAACACTAATATTTTAAAAATAATGTCTATACTTAGTACATAAGAAAATTTTATGTGTAAAAAACATGCTAAAAAAAAATTAAGAGTATTCTGAAACAACATTTTTCAAAATCAGACCATTTTTTGCTACCTAAAAAAGCGGGTACTCGTTTCTGTTCCCATTTAAAAGTTTTCATTGTTAGCAGTATAGCAATGTGTTCGCTTGGACATACGATGATTTAAATACTTATGATACTTGCATCATCCAACACGTGATTCCTATAAAATAATGGGTGGAAACATTCGAGCAGAAGCTACGAAAAGTTCATCTGATATTAGAGCCCCTTATTCAGAAGGAATTGAGAAAGTCGTTGGATGCCCAGATCATTTTCAAAGATATACATTCCATGTGGGTGTCCAAATTGGTCCCAGTAAGAAAGAAGTATGGTGAAATACGCTTATGTGTTGATTTATGAAATCTTAACTAGGATTCTGATAAAGACCACTATCCAATGCCATCCATGAAGTAGATACTCCACATAATATCTGGGTCTGAAATGTTTTCGCTACTAGATGGATTTTCAGGCTATAATCAAGTGCTAGTAGCAAAGCCAGATAGATTGAAAACAACATTCCAGACTAAACGGGGAACGTTTACGTTGAAAATAATGTCGTTTGGGCTAATCAATGTTGGCGTAACCTTTCAAAGAGTGATGGAAATTTCCTTTCGTGGCCTTATAGGTTAGAGTGTTGTTGTCTACTTGGATGATGTCACTATATTTTCAAAGAAAAGTTCGAATCATGTACGTCATCTAAAGCAGATATTCGAGTGGTGTCAAAAGTACGATATTTATTTGAATCCCAAGAAGAATGTCTTTGGTGTCTAAAGGAATTTTGTTAGGGAACATCATAGAAAAAGAAGTATCAAGATTGACCCCAAGAGGATCAAGGCTATCACACAAATCCTGTTCCCCGGTGAATAAGAAAGCCATGTATTCTTTCTCAAGGAAAATTAATTTCCTCGAAAAATTCATCTCAGATTACTCACAGATAGTCAAACCTATATAGGAGATGGTAAAGAAAGAAGTAGTATATAAGTGGACAAACTGGAGAGAGACACTTTTACTTAGATTAAACAGGTATTGCCGATGTGCCCACACTTTTTAGTCTTGATTACGACAAATATTTCTTTCTCTATACATTTGCTTCAGATTTATCGATTTTCACTATGTTAACTATAAAGGACAATGAGGGAAATGAGCGACCTATTTCTTTTATGAGCGCTAGTCTACAGGGGCCATAATTAAATTACCCTGCCATTGATAAACAAGCATATGTAGTGTACAAGTCAGTGAATTATTGAAGGCCCTACTTATTAAAATATTGCACCATTGTGTTTGTACCTCACCCAACAATAAGAACACTACTTGTGTAACAAGAAATGGGTGAGAAAAGAGTTAAATGGGTGACCTGCCTTCAAGAATATGATCTGGAATTTTGTAATATCCCAAAATGGAATAATGCATTGATAATCAAACACAATATTTGTAACACATAAAATGTACATGTAAAGATTCAACAATCATTGAATATATAGAATAGGTGAGCCTTTTATTATCATTGGAGATCGATAAACAGTACAACAGTGCTTAAATAGATGCACTCAAGCCAAATACATAGGCTAGAATGACCTTGAAAACATGCCAAAGCAGGCACTGCGTAATCGGAGAGCTGCAAGAAGCAATACTGCGTTGTCCCTTCAGCTGATGATGTAAATATAGCTCTTGGCTGAAAATCGAAATGCAGATCTACAGAAATATGGAGCTCTGATGATGCCACGATTCTATATCTGGGCACTATGATGGCAACCCAAGATAACCCAGAAAGGATTTCTCAGATCTGTCAATATAAGAAAATCACCCTCTTGGGATTTCACTATACAACTATTGGGTATGCAGATCTAAATCTGGATCTGACAAATAGATGGCTGCAATATGTCACAAGATCATATCTAAGCTTGAAGGGATGATCCCTTCACTAGATCCTCAAGCTAGAAGCTCAAGATCTAGCTCGTCAATCCTCCTCTAAAGATTTCAGTTGTTGCTACACAACTGCTCACAAAAACTGTGCAATAAAGGAAGGTGGCTCTCTAGCCTGCTGCTAAGATATGAAATGTAGCTCAGAAATGATGGAAACAATGAATTTAATGTGAAGGAATGGTCCTCCACTGGATTACTAGTTGAAATTCTAGCAACTTCCCTTCTTCCTTGGATCTACCGGAATCGACTGCGCAATTCCTAATGGAAATGTTGTTATTGGGAGATGAATAATAGATGGTCTGATGCTTGATATAGATCTGAAGCACTAGAAGGATTATCTTGAAGCTCAAGGTGATAGGATGAATCCTTCACCGGTTCCTCAAATGAAATATTGAAGACAACCTTCTCCTCCCAAACTGATCTTCATAAATAATGCAATTTCTGAATATGGATGTTCTGCAAAGAGTAGAAATAGTGTGGCACCAATTCCTGATGATGAAATAGCAACTCGGAATACTTTCCCAGAGTAGGCACACAAGTCCCCCATGGATAAGGGTGGGATTTCCACTCGGAAACACCCTGTGCTAAATAACACTACAAACTTATCTAAACAGCATAAGAGTGCATGGAATGTCAAATGACAAATCCATATCTAAACAGATCAAACATCAATAATCTAAAGCCTCCCTCCAATGTTGCCTTCATCTTCATTATATAGTTTGTGAACCTTCCCATGCCTTGGCCCACCTCATAAATGCGTTGTACATGTGGACATAGGCCTCCATGTTGACTGCGTTGTCTCTCCATGATCTCCATCAAGTGTGAATGTAATGATCACCCTCTCCATCATGTGTGCATAAAATGCACTACTCCATCATCTCATCATGAATGCTCTATGATCTTATATTTGATTCCTTCCATGATCTTAGTTGACTGCTTGAACCTCCATGATCTTTCTCATTAATGAGACATGATCTCCACTTCTTTCACATTAAGTAGCTGCTCCATTATGTAGATCTAGATCTGAAATATCCACATAGACACATCAAAAGTGGATTTTATTTATCTTTGGGGTTTGTGGGACCCTCCACCCTTTTATTTACTTAATTAAGTATGAAAATTAAGAACTTTAATATTCCAATTATCTTGTGGAAAATTGGGAATATTACAGTCCTCCCCGGCAAAATGTTGCTTATCCTCAAGCAACTGCAAAAGTGGATGCTACAGCGAACATCCTCCCTCCAAATGGCATCGTCATATGGAATGCCTTCCCATATGTCACAATGTGTCATGCATGTCCAACTCCAAAGTTTCCTCTCTAGAATGTCTAGAATGGCCTCCAACTAAAAATTTAGATACCCATCCTCATCAATGAATCTCCAAGTGGCAACCATATGATGACCAAAGATCTTCTCTACACATGAGATACATAAAATGAAGTGGTTCATTCCAAAAGTGGAAAGTCCCAACTTATGAACTAACTCTACAACCCATGATACATAGAGTAGATTGCATCTATTAATGCTCACATCATTAGCCCTGTTGGCCATGTAGGATCCAAACATAACATCAACATAGTGAAAAATAAGAAGTAGAGACATATGATTGAACATGAACAATTTCAAACCATATTCTCGCAATAACAACCAACGCAACAAAGCCTTCTGCTGCCATGCTAGATCATCATGAAAACAAGTAAGAGATCCATACTCTCTCAAAAGAAGCCACTGCAACAATGCTTCTTGTTTCCATGCCAAATCTGCATCAATTTAAATATGAGACCCATACTCTCTCAACAGAATCCACCGCAACAATTCCTCTTGTTGCCATACCACATCATCATTGTACCAAATGTAGTGGCCATATTCTCTTAAGAGAAGCCACTTTAACAAGGCATCTTGTTGCCCCGTCACATCATCATCATACCATGTACAATGACCATAATCCCCCAAAAGAAGCCAATGTTGTAAGGCCTCTTGTTTCCATCCTCCTTTAAGGTCATGCAGTGTATGGGAAGAAATAAGTCCATACTCCCCCAATAGTAACCAAAGCAACAAGGATTATTGTTGCCTCCTTACATCATCATGGTGCAAGTCATGGAGCAACAATATAGTAATGGACATGTGAAATGTCTCATCAACATAATACAAACAAGCTCCCTTATGCCACATCATGTGTGAGTTATACTTTCTCCCAAACCCAAGTACATACATGAACATGAGATACATCCCAAACAGAAATACATGTAAGGACATGAGACATATCCCAAACAAGAGTAAATGCAAGGACATAAGATATATCATGTGATGTCCAAACTCTCTCATCAACAACCAAAGTAGCCAAGCCTTTTTCTTCTACATTCTTCTAGTGATGTGTAAGGCATGAATCAGAAAAATATGACCCATTAGGTGGTAACCATACTCACCCAAGAGCAACCAGCGCAACCATGCTTCTTGATGGCCTATCTCATAGATCTGCAAGTGGTTTGGCAACCCCTTGCTCTGCATCATCAACCATTCATCCCAATGAGGATGATGGATCTCATTCTTCGAAAACTTGTTATCCTCCCATTGTAGGACACCAACCTCCTCAAAATATTGAAGAACTTTGCACTCCATGAGATGTTAAAGTGCACCTCCAATGAGACCTCTTGAAGAGATCTTATTCTCATTAATGGCCCTCCAAAACCAATAAGGTGTTGGATCTGCTGCAGGTAGAAGTTTCTCTTTGAGCTATGAGATGCTCATTGAGAAAGAGTCATCTTGAAAGGAGAAAATATTGCCCATATCAAGATGTCTACCATCTATCATCTTCTCCTCCATTGCTTCATGAATGAAGTTGCCCTTTGATTGCTCCCGTAAGGAATGGGTCCTCTTCTTCTTACTATTGCTCATTAACAACGTTGTAGATCTGCAAAGTGATGCATGTGCTATCTCAAAGCAAGGCACAATGCTGAACTCATAGCCAGCCATTGTACATAGGATCATACTCATCCCATCCTCTAAAACTCTACATTTCAACTCTAGGGGTTGAATGTAGTTCATCAATGACAAACTGGGATAGATTTTCATCTCCTCCTTGATTAGATCAAGGTTCCTCTGTGTAGTAATATGATGCTGCTCCAAATCATCATGTTGTTCTAACCCTTGGTTATGCATTGGCCCTGATGGCATGTCCCCATAAGTTTCAATAAGAGGTACTGAAACAATATGAGATGAAAGTGTATGCATACCTTGGATCAACTGATATATGGGAACCTCTTCCAAGACCACAAGAGTTCCTCCAACCGGAACAATAGTGTCTCAAACTACTGGTAGTGATGATGGTTGCACTTCTACAAGTGTACCAGCGCTGGTATCTATCTCCTCCTCATCATTCATCTCATGAGTAATGCATGGGGCTCCAAATGTCAAGAACTCAAGGCCATCTTGCAAAGATGCAAGTGATCCTCCTCTTGATTTAAGCACATCTGCAACTGGTGGTGGTAGAGGCTCCTCCTCATGAGTGATAATGAGAACATCTTCCTTTGAATCTTCATGCACTATCTCCTTGATAATGGGAGATGTCACTATGCTATATGTCTCTGGTTTCTTTCTACCATATCTCTTCTTCAACCTTTGAATAAAATTTGCATAAGTAGACACTTTCATGTGTGACAAGTGACTGAACCACCAATCTCTTGCTTCACCTTCTAGGTGCAGCGCTGCAAACTCCACAACCTTTCTTTCTAATATAGGATATTTCAGAAAAAATGTAAATAATTCTTCCCTCCAAGCCCTCAATGTGCTTGTGGAAGATCCATCAAATATAGGTAAGAATAATCTATGCCTCTTTCTTCTATTGATGTTTCTGGATCTCCTATCTTCTTTGAGTTGCAAAAACTGTTGGAGAGAGAGATTCTCCTTCAATGCTCTAGGTTGTGACTTGTATTCAGACAGATATTCACTTAGGGTCTCATGCCCCAAGCCTTCATCATATTCAAACTAGTCCTCTTTCTCAAAGAAAGTGTATCTAGTGGAGTAATGTGAAGCTCTTTGCTTCTTCGATCTTCTTTGTTGCTGACAAGAAGTACTGGGACCTTCTTCATGCTGAAACCTTCTTGGAGTTTCTCTTTGCCTTTCTCTTATTGCTTCATTGATCTCTTTAGAGAGATCCTTCATAGCTCTACAAAAAGACGAGGCAAAAATTAATCCCTCCATAGTAGATCTCTACTATCTGCTTTTCATATGTTGTCAAAATGTCCACAAGCTGAGCCAAAGATCATGCTTTGATACCACTGTAATATCCCAAAATGGAATAATGCATTGATAATCAAACACAATATTTGTAACACATAAAATGTACATGTAAATATTCAACAATCATAGAATATACAGAATAGGTGAGCCTTTTATTATCATTGGAGATGGATAAATAGTACAACAATGCTTAAATAGATGCACTCAAACCAAATACATAGGCTAGAATGACCATGAAAACATGCCAAAGCAGGCACTGCGAAACTGGAGAGCTGTAGGAAGAAATAATACGATGTCCCTTCAGCTGATGATGTAAATATAGCTGCTGGATGAAAAGGGAAATGTAGATCTACGGAAATTTGGAGCTCTGATGATGCCAAGATTTTAGATCTGGGCACTATGATGGTAACCCAAGATAACCTAGAAAGGATTTCTCAGATCTGTCAATCTAAGAAAATCACCCTCTTGGGGTTTCACTATATAACTGTTGGGTATGTAGATATGAAGCTGGATCTGATAAATAGATGGCTGAAATATGTCAGAAGATCAAATCTAAGCTTGAAGGGTTGATCCCTTCACTAGATCCTCAAGCTAGAAGCTCAAGATATAGCTCCTCAATCCTCCTCTGAAGATTGCAGTTGCTGCTACACAGTTGCTCACAAAAATTGCGTTGTAAAGGAAGGAGGCTCTCTAGCCTGCTACTAAGATATGGAATGTAGCTCAGAAATGATGGAAACAATGAATACAATGTGAAGTAATGGTCCTCCACTGGATTACTAGCTGAAATGCTAGCAACTTCCCTTCTCCCTTGGATCTACCGAAATGGACTGCATAATTCCTAATGGAAATGTTGTTGTTGGGAGATGAATAATAGATGGTTTGATGCCTGATATAGGTATGAAGCACTGGAAGGCTGATCTTGAAGCTCAAGGTGATAGGATGAATCCTTCATCAGTTTCTCAACTGAAATATTGAAGACAACCTTCTCCTCCCAAACTGATCTTCAGAAATAACGCAATTTATGAATATGGATGTTCTGAAGAGAGTAGAAATAGTGTGGCACCAATGCCTGATGATGAAATAGTAGCTCGGAATACCTTCCCAGAGTAGGCACACAAGTCCCCCTGTGGGTAAGGGTGGGATTTCCGCTCGGAAACACCCTATGCTAAACAGCACTGCAGACTTAGCTAAACAACATAAGAGTGCATGGAATGTCAAATGAAAAATCCAGATCTAAACAGATCACACATCAATAATCTAAAGCCTCCCTCCAATGTTGCCTTCATCTTCATTATATAGTTTTTGAACCTTCCCATGCCTTGGCCCACCTCATAACTGTGTTGTACATGTGAACATAGGCCTCCATGTTGACTACGTTGTCTCTCCATGATCTCCATCATTTGTGAATGCAATGATCACCCTCTCCATCATGTGTGCATAAAATTCACTACTCCTCCATCATCTCATCATGAATGCTCTATGATCTTACATTTTATACCTTCCATGATATTAGTTGACTGCTTTAACTTCCATGATCTTTCTCATTAATGAGACATGATCTCCACTTCTTTCACATTAAGTAGCTGCTCCATTATATAGATCTAGATCTGAAATATCCACATACACACATCAAAAGTGGATTTTATTTATCTTTGGGGTTTTTGGGTCCCTCCACCCTTTTATTTACTTAATTAAGTATGAAAATTAAGAACTCTAATATTCCAATTATCTTGTGGAAAATTGAGAATATTACAAATTCAAACCAATTCATACCATAAAGGGTCACGAACTACGCAGACTAGTAGATGAAGCAAAGGATGCTCCTGAAAAAGATCTATCAGGATGGGAGCAGGAAATTGAAATGTACAATATTGATCGCATTCCTCAGTCCACATCCACAACGATTTGGTATGAATAGATACGAAAGTTTTTGGAACATGGCACCTTGCCCTCACTCTTATCAAGTAAAAAAAGAGGGCATTCCACTTAAAATATCTAGCATATCAATTGGTCCATGAAGTGATTTTTTGGAAGCACCATAATGGAGTTTTGCTAAGGCGCCTTAAACCGCAAGATACAAAGAATGTTTTGAAGGATTTACATGATGGGCTGGCAGGTGGCCACTATGCAAACAACACCACATCACACAAATTCATGAGGGTTGGTTATTACTGGCCCACTCTTTTTAAGGATGTTCATGCCTATGTTTGTAAGTATTAAGCTTGTCAGAAATGTTCCAGCCGTGATCAAAGGTGAGTTTCCCCATTGCTCCTAGTAGTAGTCGAAGAACCTTTCCAATAGTGTGGCCTTGATGTTATTGGATAAATTCTCCCACATCCATCAAAGAAACACCAATATATCCTCACAGCTACAAATTGTTTCACCCAGTGGTCAGAAGGAGTTCCACTTAGACAAGTAAATGACCAAGAAGTCATTCGCTTTATAAAACAAAATATCATCACCAGGTTTGGTGTTCCTATGTCACTTGTATTTGATAATGCAACTTACTTTTCATCATTAAAACTCTATGAGTTTGCATTCCACCAATAAAAATCTTATTCTCATTATCAAGAAGACCATCTTATCTAAACAGAAGAGCTGGCATACTGCTTTGACTAATGCAACATGGGTCGACTATGTTACTCCCAAACCTTCCCTGAAGACCTCGACATACTTTCTGGTGTATGGTAAAGAAACTATCTTACCTCTGAACCTATACCTCCCAACCCTGCAACTTTCTTAGGAATCACAAGGTAAACCTTTCCTACTGGTTCAAAACAAGATAGACACTTTACTAAAACTCGAGGAAGAATGGCTCAAAGCCAAGGACCGATTCTTCGTTCATCAAAATCATATAAAGCATTGGTGTGATAGAAAATCCGTAGGGACAAAGAGCTTTGATGTGGGAAACCTAGACCTGAGATGGGAAAACCCCACGAGGATAAATATAACCTCACAAATTTCCAGCCACTATGGATTGGATCATTCACCATTGAATATAAACTCAGCCACAATGTTTTCTAGCTCAGATCCTTGGACAAGAGGATTGACCCCCTACCCCTAAATGGCTGAGGCGTGAAACATTATTTTTATTAGCAGCTACGAGCTACACTTCATGTACATATTGTTTTGCATTTACTTTTATTTTGTTTGAGTTAGTTGTATATCTATTGTCCATTCATGTCATGTTGTGTCTTAGTGTCGGTCATTTTATATAAATAATACCTGTGTGGAAAATGAATGGCCCCAAGGCTTTGTAGTGTAATAAAAGAGAAGTGTGACAACTGAAACACTTGTATTTTTAATTATTATCCTTTTTGGGAAAGTGTCGTAGGTTGAGGTAATTCCAGATGGAAAATGTGATTCATCCAATAGGAGAAACTTGAGGAAACCTACTAGATCAGTGCTTATGCTAGCCCTAAAACTGCCCAACTTGGTCTATGTCTACTTGTGTGTTAACGCTTGTCCAATCTAGTAGAGAAGGGATAAGGGGAAAATATAAAGCGAACAAACCTAAATCAGAAGTATTAAAATTACTTCTCTGAAGGGGCAACCTCCTCTGCTCTCAATAAGTCGGGATCCCTCTTCCGCCCATTGAAAATAATAAGTTCCAATGCATAGTTCTACTAAAATAAATAAATAAACTTGGGGTAAAATAAGAGAAAGGCTTCCTGTGCAGGGAGGTGAAGCAAGTGAATTCACTGGGGTATTGTCGAGGATTGCTGGCAGTGAAACAACACTTGTGCTATTAAAGTGACTCCGTTGAGGTACTGTCTAGGCCTGCTGGCAGTGGAGAAAAACCAGAGATGAAAATATATACTCTGAATATCCTAAACTCTTTGTGCACATTACCCTTTCCTGTATTAAACCGATTGTGATACAGTGTATCTTTGTGTGATTTCAACCAAGTAGAGAATTGAGAAGATGTTATGTGTGAAACTAGGTTGAAAAGGGGAACTTGGGGAAATAAATATTTCCTGAAGGTATGACCCTTAATTGAAATCTAATTCCCGGGGAGAGAAGCTGAAGTTCGCCAAGTGTTGTCATTGCCACAACAACCTCCAAACTTTCACTACATTCAAATTTTCGAGCCTACTTCACGGTCAAATCATGTGTCACCTTCATCTTAATGTGTTTTTATATTAATTGATATGTCTTTGTTGATTTTTAATGTACCTTGGACAAGTGGTTTCCCATGGGTTAGTCTCTACCTAGGGAAAAATGTCCAAAATAATTATTTTCCTAAGTGTGACTTTATAAGTGGTAAAGTCAATGTTAAATTATAAAGTGAAAGTGACTTTATAAGTGGTAAAGTCAATATTAAATTATAAAGTGAAAAGTGACTTTAGACATAAAGTACAATGTGGGTACTTTATTTAATGGGTGAGTTAAAAAATAGAAAGTGAGAATTAAATGCACATTTATTCTCATCTCTTGATCTAAATGAATCTGAGCCATTAGAACTTAGGGTTGCCCAAAAGTCATTTAGGGAAACAAAAGGGGGAAAAGAAAAGAGAGACTGCATTCATTCATTCATTCTTCATGAGCAGATTGGAGAAAGGAGGTCGAGGGCTAGAGAAAAGTTCTGAAGGAGAATTTTGTTGCAACAAGTTGAAGGAGTGATTTCTGGGCAAAGCTAGGCACGGAAATAAATGCATAGAAGACAACAGAAGGTACAATATGAACAACATTTAATGCTTTGAGGTACACACAGTTCGAGAAAAGTTTTTCAGAAGTTTTTTTTTTGGAAAAAAAAATGTAGTCTATATAGCGATACGAAAATCCGTACAGTCTGTACGGAATCTGTACGGTACAGTCTATATTCATACAATACATATTTTTAGCATCAAATGGGCACAAAAATCGAGGTAAAGTGGGCACGGTTTTCAAGGAATTTTGGGTTAAAGAGATAACTTGTACTTTGTTGTTTTGTTTTATGTGCAAATGTATTTTTCCTGAACTTAAAAGATAAATAAATTTGAAGAGCTCTCTAACAGGTTTTCCCCGGAGAATATTGAAGGGGTTTTTCCTGGGTCTAAGTTGACCAAAAATTTGTGTGTATTTTTTTATGTTTTGCTGGTATGTTTATGTCCATATTTATTTTTAGCGTGTGTTGACAGTCCCATGTGTTTTAATTTGAAAATTTCATTTCCATAATTATATATGTTGACTGTATATTTATGGGAAAGGCCATTTAACTGAATGGGAGTGATAAGGTGAAATTAAAACCGGGTTGGGATTGCAGGAAAATTTTTAGTCATGAAATTTCGACATGGTATCAGAGCTACAGGATGAAAATTGTAGTTTGAAAAACAGACAATAGTTTGGGACAAAAAACAGTGGTTTGGATAACAAATTGAATTTTTGGACAACAAACTCAGTTTGGACAGCAAAATGATATTTAGGGACAGCAAGGTGAAACTTCACACGAATGGAACTTTTGGGACAACAAGGTGTGTTGGAAATTTCATTTCTTCATTTTCTTGGTTTTGTAAATTTTGGACAATAGTCATGGCCATGTTCTTAAGGATAGAGGACAGACTGAATGGGATATCCAACTATGTTATTTGGAAGGACATAATTCAGACAATGTTTGAGGAGGCAACACTTTGGGACATAGTGCGACATGAATTTGTACCTCCTATTGCTGCAGATGAACTTTCTGAATTCACAGAAAATAATGCAAAGGAAAAAAGGATTTTGATGGACAATCTGAAGGATCATGTGGTTCCTCAGGTGAGAGGAAACACATATGCATATTAGATGTGGACAACTCTAACCACCCTCTATAAGAGTACCAATGAGATGAGGAAGATGGTACTCAATGAACAATTGAAGAACGTCTAGATGACAAAGGCTAAAAGTGTATTTCATTATCTTGGCAGGGTCAAACACGTACGTGATGATTTGACTACTATTGGTGAGGCATTTTCACCCACAGAGTTAGTCAGGATAGTTGTAGCAGGATTTCCTAAGTCTTGGGAGGTCTTTGGAGATACTGTTACCTCTAGGGAGAATCTTCCCAATTGGGACATATTCTAGGATGATTGTGTGCAACATGAGATACGAAATACTGGTAGTGGTGGGGTGAAGATAGCATATGAGGAGGATGTAGCCTTGATAGCCAAGGGGAAGAACAAAGGGAAGGCCAAGAAAGGGGCCTCATCAAAATAGGGCTAAGGGAAAGGACAAGAAGAATAAGAAAGATACATATATGTCCAAAGTCAAATGTTGGGCATGTTAGAAGATGGGACACTATGTTGCTACGTGTCCTAAGAGGAAAAACAAGGGGAAGAAGGGTACTGCAGCTTTAATGTTGGGTATGTGCTATATTCTTTCCACGACTAGCCCCACGCACTTGATGTTCAATATCACTTTGTTAGAGATATGGTTGAGGCTAAAAGGGTGTTGCTGGTAAAGGTGGACACTTTGAAGAATGTTGCAGATGCGTTGACAAATTCTGTGAGCACTCAGAAGTTCTCTTGGTGTAGAGAAACAATGGGTGTTGAAGAATTGGCCAAATGACTAAGCTCTCCTGTGGCCCCCTATGGAAAGAAAACAACAAGTGGGAGAATGTTGGGTATGTGTTATATTCTTTCCAGGACTAGCCCCATGTGCTGTACGTTGCGCCGGGCGTAGCAGGGGGGTCACAGGGGGGGCGGCAGTGCCCCGGCGAAAAAAAATTTGGTATGCGGTCCCACTCATATGCGGACCCACCCATGTTTTGTGCGTGAGTTTGCACATGGTTTTGGGGTACGATGGTTTTCGGCCCCTGGTATTTTGTAGATCCGGTCAAGGGAACTACGGTTATGTTCTAATCCAGGGTTAATGGATCGGGGTTTATGTATGCTTCGGCATGTATATATATGTGTTGTAACACTAAAAGGAATATAATGAAAAATCAAGCTGGTCGTCCCGATTTGGGATCCAGGGGAAAATCTCTGTGTTTATCCGTTTTATGTTTTATGCTCTTGCTATTGTTTATTTTCTGTTATAAGATTCATGTGTAGATAATTTATGTTCAGGGTTAAAACCTACATTTAACAGAGGTGGAGAAGTTTTCTTCGTAGTTTGATAGGGACTTTTCATTTATTACTTCTACATCTAGTAGGAGCACATCATCTGATGTGTGGTACATAGACAACAGGGCTTCCCGCCATATGACAGGTGCATAGGAGTTATTTTCAAAGCTTGCAGAGAGGGCACTCAATATTGAGATTGTACCAGGAGATGACCGCACTGTGAGAGTTGTTGGTGTGGGGATTGTGACCTTTGAGAGGGAGTCTTGGACTCCTTTGAAGGTCATGGATGTTTTGTATGTTTTAGGGATGAATAAAAACTTGATTTCAGTGTTTTCTATGGAGGAGAAGGGGTTTGACGTCACTTTCTCAGGAGGGCAGGTATTGATGCATCCCAAGGGAGCTTCCCTCACTTCGGCCAATGTGATTGGAGTCCGCTCTGGGAAACTATACAAGTTGAGTTTTCAATCGGCATGAGCATTGGTGAGTAGCACATCTGGTAGCACTCACACTAGTACCACCAGCAGTTGAGACTTGTGCGAGTTATGGCACCAGAGGATGGCGCATATGCATCATGGAGCTTTGAGAGTTCTGAGGGAGATCGCTATTGGAGTTCCTAATTTTAGTGTTGAGCATTATGAGGTCTGTAGAGGGTGTGCTTTGGGCAATTACACCGAGTTACCATTCCCAGCGAGCTAAACTGGATCCATGGGTATACTAGACTTGAATCATACTGATCTTAGTGGTCGTATGTCTCATGTGTCTTTGGATGGTTATGAGTATTATGCTATATTCATTGATGACTACTCTAAGAGGACTTGGATATATTTCCCGAATACCAAGGGTGAGGTATTCAATCGCTTTAAAGAGTTCAAAGCTCTTGTGGAAAAGCAGACATGTAGGAAGATTCGGGTCTTGAGGTCAGACAATGGTGGTGAGTACACCGATGGTGGGTTTTCTTACTTCTGTGCACATGAAGGCATTAGGAGAGAGTTCACGGTTCCTTACAACCCCCAGCAGAATGGGATGTCTAAAAGGAAGAACATAGCTATTGTTGTGGTTTCTAGAGCGATTATTCATGATAAGGGGTTTCATTTATTTTTGTGGGCTGAGACCTGCAATACTACTGTGTATCTTCAGAACAGGAGTCCTCACATATTATTGGGAAATATGAATTCAGAGGAGGCTTTCACTAGATAGAAGCCTCATGTGGGACATCTTCATATCTTTAGATGTCTCACATATTCTTATATCCCCAAGGAGAAAAGGATGAAGCTGGAACCCATGGAAGAGAAGGGTATCTTTATGGGTTACAACGATACTTCAAAGGCCTGTCGGATCTTCATTGCTTCTACATGGAGAGTGGTGATTAGGAGGGATATGAAGTTCGAGGAGGAGAGGGCCTATCGGAGATCACAAGAGTATGATGAGAGAGATTCACAGACTTTTCCTCAATAGGGAGGTTAGGTACAGGGAGCAGGACCTCAGGGTTCTGGATCAACTAGTACAGGAGGTACTTCAATGTTAGTGACATCTGGGGCACCAACGGTGAGTTCATCGAGCACTTCTTTAGGGATTCCACTGGTACAAAGTTCACATGTCACTTCATTTGACACATGCACAAGTGTCGATACAGGTTCTTCGAGGACAGGTGCTGGTATAGGCACACTAGGGTTAGTTGGCAGAACTTTAGGTTCACTAGACTAGGGGGAAAAGGATGAGGTTCCCTATGGGAAACTTCTGCAGGGAAGAGGAGGCCCAAGTGGCTTCAAGACGCCTTGAAGGAAGTAGAGTCTGATGGTCCTTCGAAGAGGGTGAACAGGGAGAGTGTACCACCTGATCAGTTTTGCAGTTATGTACCCAAGGCTACCAGCATTGTTGACTCTGAGCCTACTAGCTATGAGGAGGTTGTTAGCGAAGAGGTATGGAGAGAGGCTATGGTGGAGAAGTATGCCTCTATCATTAAGAAAAATATCTGGGAGGTGGTGCCTTGGCCTGAGGGCAAGTCAGTTGTGACTTCCAGTTGGCTCTACAAGATCAAGCATGTTGTGGAAGGCAGCGTTGAGAATTTCAAGGCGAGGTTTGTGGCTAGAGGGTTCTCACAGATAGAGGGAGTTGGCTATGATGAGACCTTCGCTCCTGTAGCTCAGTACTTCTATCCGGTGCCTTATTTATATTGCTCCAGATATGGGTTGGAAGATGCATTAAATGGATGTGAAGACCACATTTCTAAACAGAGTTATAGAGGAGGTAGTGTATGTTGAGCAACCACAGGGTTTTGAGGTACTTGTGCGAGAGACCCATGTATGGTGGCTAAGGCGAGCACTCTATGGACTTAATCAAGCTCAGAGAGCTTGGTATTCGAGGATTGATACTTAATTAGGGGAATTTTGAGGTCTAAAATGGGCCTCCTAAGGAAATTATAAAATAATAGTGGAAATAATAAAATAAGATTTGATTACCTCATCGAATTTTGGAGGGAAAAGAGAAAAAACTACTTTTTCAACTTATCTACCAAATTTTTTTCTCAAATTTCGAGCGGGAGTACTCATTGAATGCAAAATTTAATTCCTCATCCAAGGAGTACCCATGTTGCATAGTTTTGATGCATCCTACTACACGAAAAATGAGAAATACATGAAAAAACGTGATTGCAATCACATTTTTTCATGTATTTCTTATTTTTCGTGTAGCAAAGTCCATCAAAAGTATGCAACATGGGTACTCCTTGGATGAGGAATTAAATTTTTCATCCAAAGAGTACCCCCACTCGAAATTTGAGTAAAAACCTTGGGAGATAAGTGGAAAATACGAGTTGAAAAAGTAGTTTTATTATTTTATTATTTTTTAATATTTTTACCCTTTTATTTAAAAAATGGTGAAGCATCCCCCCATGGTTTACATCATCATATTGAATCCTATTTTTTCTTGTAAAGTTTATTTTGGTTGTACATTTTTCTTAGGAGGCCCATTTTAGACCTCAAAATTCCCCTAATGCTTGCAATAGACGGGTTTCATGAAGAGTGATGCAGATCCGAACCTATACTACATTGTTGTAGGGGATGATCCGCTCATTCTTGTGCTATCTATTGGTGACTTGTTCATTACTGGGGCAGAGAGACTGATTAGTGGTTTCAAGGATGATCTTGCTAAGGAGTTCGAGATGAAGGACATTGGGGTTATGCATTACTTTTTGGGGCTTGAGGTGTGGCAGGAGGAGGGGCATATCTTTTTGGGGCAGGGACAGTATGTTGTAAAGCACATTCTTCGCTACGTGCAGGGTACTGATGATTATGGTTTGGACTACAGGCGGGGAGATGGAGTGAGGTTGGCAGGGTACAAAGATTCAGATTGGGTAGGGTGTGCTTATGACAGGAAAAGCACTTCAGGATGTTGTTTCATATTTGGTTCAACAATTGTGCCATGGTTCAGTCGAAAGCAAAAGTCAGTGGCTTTGATATCTTCTGAGGCTGAGTATATGGCCACTAGCCAGGCTAGTTGTGACGCCATTTGGCTTCACAAGTTATTGTATGGCCTATTTGATCAGGATTTGAGACCAACGATTATTCACTGTGATAATCAGAGTAGCATTAAACTCATGGAGAATACAGTGTTTCATGATAGGTCAAAACACATTGACATCATATATCATTTCATCAAGAACTATGTTCAGAAGGGGGCAGTGAAGCTAGAGTATATATCGACAGATGAGCAGGTGGTTGATGTTCTCACGAAGTCCTTGCCAAGAGGCAAACATGTCCATTTCAGGGACAAGATGGGTGTGGTGAAAAACACTTTTCCTTGGTAAGAGGGAGTGTTGATTTTCAATCTACCTTGGACACATGGTTTCCCATGGGTTAGTCTCTACCTAAGGAAAAGTGTCCAAAATAAGTTTTTTCCTAAGTGTGACTTTATAAAGTGAAAGTGACTTTATAAGTGGTAAAGTCAATGTTAAATTATAAAGTGAAAAGTGATGTTAGACATAAAGTAAAATGTGGGTACTTTATTTAATTCATGAGTTAAAAAATAGAAAGTGAGAATTGAATGCACATTTATTATCGTCCCTTGTTCTAAATGAATCTGAGCCATTAGATCTTAGGGTTTCCCAAAAGTTGTTTAGGGAAACAAAAGGGGGAAAAGAAAAGAGAGACTGCATTCATTCATTCATTCTTCATGAGCAGATTCGAGAAAGGAGGCTGAGGGCTGGAGACAAGTTCTGAAGGAGAAATTTGTTGTAGCAAGTTGAAGGAGTGATTTATGGGCAAATATGGGCACAAAAATTAAGGCATAGAAGAGAATAGAAGGTAAAATACGAACAACATTTAATGTTGTGAGTTGCACACAATTCGAGAGAAGTTTTTGAGAAAAAAAAAAATTGAGAAAAAAATATCCGTACAGTCTGTACAACAGTACAAAAATCCGTACAAAATCAGTACAGTACAGTCTGTATCCATACAGTACATTTTTTCAGCTTCAATTAGGAATAGAAATCAAGGCAAAGTGGGCACGATTTTCAAGGAGTTTTGGAGTGAAGAGATAAGTTTTAATTTGTTGTTTTGTTTTTTCTGTAAATGTATTTTTCATGAACTTGAAAGATAAATAAATTTGAAGAGCTCTCTAACAGGTTTTCCCCGGAGAAGATTGAAGGGGTTTTGCCTGGGTCTAAGTTGACCAAAAATCCGTGTGTATTTTTTTATGTGTTATTGGTCTGCTTATGTCCATATTTATTTTCAGCATGTGTTGATATTCCCATGTGTTTTAATCTAAAAATTTCATTTCGAGAATTGTATATGTTGAATGTATGTTTATGGGAAAGGGCATTTAACTGAATGGGAGTAATAAGGTGAAATTAAAAGTGGTTTGGGATTGCAGGAAACTTTTTAGTCATCAAATTTCAACAGTCTTAAGTGTTATTTAGTCTTCTCAAGTGTCATCGCATGAATTAGAACATCTCTATATGTGTTTCATGGTAAAAACACCTTTCTTGTTGTAAAACGATACTTTTGTGTTGTTGCCGCACACACTTCACTGTTTATAGTTGGGAACTATGTAGAAAGTGGTGTTTTCATGAATATTCATTGTTTTTTAAGTTTGTATAAGTATTATTGATGAGTTAGTATGTGTCACACATGGTTTTGTGTCCGGAAATCATCTTTTCCACCCCTCGATCAATCATCCAAACTTAGACAATTTTCAATTTAAAATGAGCTCATCAAGGCCAAGAGCACATGAGCGCACTCCAAAACCTTGATGGGAGACCCTTTGTTTTTCAGAAGTGTGCCTTGTGCCCTCCCATAGAGTTGGGTGCACTCCAAAATCATGAAGCCCCTTCCCTACTTCGAACTTCACCGTCAAATCATGAAGTCTTCCTTGAGCGTACTCCTTTGACTGGAAGAAGTGCACCATCCTTCAGCGCACTGGCGCATGCCTGAAGACCTGAATATTAGCCTTTCAACCTTCCCTTATGTTCCATGTGTTGTGGCTCATTTCCATTTACTTTTGAAATATTTCTCAAAACACCAAAAAAAACATGTATGTTAGAAAATGTAAAATTTTTGTATGCCGAAAAAATAATTTTTGATTTATATGTTAGTGTATTGACATTATGTGCGGAGATGTGAAGGCGGGTCGAGTCGGGCTTATTCGTGTGTAGAGCAGTTCAATACTCAGGCCGATTGATGTGTTCAAAACATTACACATAGGTCAGGGTCGAGTCGTGCAAATATACATGCAGAACAGTGTTCAGAGGATTAATTGCAGTTGCATGTGGAAGGCCTGCCTGTTTATCACAAATCGCAATCGCAAAGCTCAGGAGGAATGGTGCTCACGAACTATGTTATGAACGTCGATTTGTGATTTGCAATAAGTTTTACATTTCCGATCTCGACTCATGATTGTTCCCACCTCAATGTCATCCCTACCTTTATCGCACATCGCAAGCTCAGGAGGAATGGCGTTAAGGAACATGTTATAAAGGCTGAAATGTGAAGTGCGACAAGGGTCAGACGTGATGCAACTCAGAACAATAATTTAATATGTTCCAATCGCTCATCGCACATCGCAAACTCAGGAGGAATGGTGCTAAGGAATATGTTATAAAGGCCAAAATGCGAAGGGTGACAAGGTTTCATATCTCCGCTTGTGATTTGCGATCGGCCCCACCTCCACTTGCCATGTCATCCTTCCCTTTATTGCATATCGCAAATCGTAATCGCAAAGCTCACGAGGAATGGTGCTAAGGAATATGTTATAAAGGCTGAAATGTGATAAGGAGTGGATGCGATGTAGTTTTAGAGTTAAATTGCAAAGGATTTCAAATCCAGAAGTAAGGACCTTTCCTTTGAGAAATCGCATCAGAGGTAAGAGGAGGCTTATAAAGGAGCAACAAGGAAGGCCGAAATGCGATGGAAAGGCAAACGCGATGTTATTCAAAGGTTAATTCAAATTTATTTAAAGTCCATGATTATTTGTAGTTGTGTTGTTTTATGAAGAAACATGAACGTGGACAGTAGACTCGGGTAACGCCCGACCCCGTGCAGAACATCATTGTATGCGGTGGCGCCTTGTAAATAAATGGAAGACTGAAAGCTGCGGGCACAAGCAGAAGAGGTAGAGTCGGGCAGAAGGTGACATGATAACATTGTTTGAAATGCAGAGGCATAGGCAGAGTCAGGCAAAAGGAGCATATAGTGGCACTGTTGGAAACGCAACAACTGGTTCAAGTCGGGCAAAGAGATGTCATTGCAAAATTGTTCAAATACCACATCAGAAACAAAAAAGACATGACAGCAAGCAGAAAATAAAAATATTGAAATCTGGAAGAAATGCAGGGCAAGGATGTCTGATCTGTCAGGGAGACACATTAACACTTCAGGGAGATGCATCAACAACAAATAAGATTCAACAAAAAGAATAATATTTCAAGTTTAATTTGTTTTCTTTGTTTGTTAAGATCGAATTAGCTATAGCGATGTCCTCAATTGCAATTTAATATGTAGTTTTAACAGTTTAGGTAGTCGAAGTAGTTCAAGAAATTCTAGCATTTACAAACTATTTTTGATGTATTTAAGCAAGTCAAAAAGAAAGAACAAGGGTTCCAATTTTTGGACCTCTGGAAGACTAAAGCTTTGGTACTTACTTTTCTGAGGAATTAATGAAAGAAGCATCAAGTTTGCAACTGTTGATGGTGATTTGCTTTTCCTGTGCCATTTTGTGTTCCTTCTTCCTGGAATGAAGTGAAGTAAAGTAGTTTCCGGTCTCTAAATTACATTCGTGAGTAAGATTTAAATAACCTTAATTTGTGCTCCTTCACTCCAACTCCTCTCCCTTCACAAATTCTCTCTGGAACTTAAAATTAATATATTATGTGTTTACAACATATTATTTTGAGTTTCCTGTGTATTCATAAATTCATTCTGAAGTTTAAAGTGGTAGATTCTGTGTTACAGCATATCACTTTGAGTTTCTTCTGCAGTTCTTCTTTTCCATTCGGATATCAACAGATAATGGCACTGTAGAGTCTTTCATTATACTAGATTATTAAGAGTTTTAAATAATTAGTTTCCAAAGGGATTGAAAAAAGACCACTTGATATAATTACTACCGTGACACATTGTTAAAAAATGTCTTAAGCACTGATTCCTTTTCACGGCCAAGGAATTGTCTCTTAAGATACAACACCATGCACCCTCCTAAAATGATTGAGCGCATTGTCACACCCTAAAGGCATGAATCCCAAACCATCAACCTTCAAGAGTGTGCCCTGCGCCCTTCCTAAGGCCTCCTAGGTGCATGAGCACACCCCAAAGACATGAAGCCTCAACCTTCAACATTTGGGAGTGCGCCCTGCACCCTCCCTCTCTCCTTGGGCGCATAACATACTTGGGAAGCCCGAAGTCTTCCCCTTTGTCCTTCGGACTTGCGACAGACACCCTTCCTTGAATGCCTTCTTCTTTAGGGTGCATGAACGCATCCCAAAGCCTTGAAGCTCCTCCTACTCCATCCTTCAATCTTTCAGAGTGCGCTATTGCGCTCTAAAGCTTCGTTGATCATTTTAAGTGCACTGAAAGGGAATGAGCAAGAAAATATACATAAAACATGGTAGAGTAGGAGATTTACAAACTGATAGTTTCTCATCATGAGTGATTTCAGAAACATGTATTCCAGGAACCTTATGGCAAACATACACAAGGATATCAGGCAAAGAGGGTGAAAAAAGGAAGTACAAGAAAAACGAAGAACACACCTAAAGTTTGATGATCAAAGCACCATGAGGACTCCAAATTCGAAGACCCTTCAGATGGTGGAAGCACCTAGAGTAGATGATGATAAAGAATAGACACAGTGGCAATCATGTCACCACTAGAGACGATCCATGCAATCAATCACTTGCATGTCTTACTCATCCACAATAGTCGTGTGTCTAGTTTCATCACATGATGATATCGAAGACAAAGTTGTATTATTATAATCATTGTAAAAGACAAACAATTAGAAGTCCAAGAGTCATGTGTGAACTCAAGAGTCATGGAAGTCCAAAGCACATGTAATACCAAGAGTCAAATGTAATTCCAAAAGTCATTTGGAACTTCAAATATTGTAGAAGTGTGATAGTTACTAGAAGTTAGAAAGTCAAGAGTCATGAGGATATGAAAGGTTACTCCTAAATTTATAAATAGATTCTCATTCCTCATGTAAAGGAATTTTAGCCTTGTCTCCTCCCATAAGGCACAAAAGAGATAAGTTAGTACTTTTGGGGAGCAAGTAGTGGGTCCAACGCTCCACTATTAGAGAAAGTGATGTTCGTTGTATTCATGCATCTTGAGAATGTTACTTAATAATTGAAGCCAGAAGACCAACACTTTTCATACATGGATTATGAATGTTTATAATACTATTCTGTGAATTTTTACGGTTCATGCTTTGTTTCACCAATACTAAGATAGTTGAACTATTTCAGTTATTTTAGTGTTTATCTTATTGAGAACATGTTGTAATGGTTGTAACGATCTTCACGTATTTTTGGACTATTCCACTGGATGTTTGACGAAACAATCCTATTCATGTGCATCTTTATTAGGGTGGTAATATTACCTCTCTTTTAAAGGCTCGCTTTCTCTCCTCTTTGCAGTAGAACCTTGATGCACTTGCAATCAAATATTCACGAGGAATACCAGCTTTCTTTTTTATGGTACACATGTGATTCTCTCTCTTGCTGATAGTTAAATCCAAGGAATATATTTAAGTAAATGGCAGTCGAGCCATATGTCGGATGGATCTCCTATCCCAAATGATGTGAAGTCTAGTTGGGACTGCATATTGGGGAGACCCTCTTGAATGTTGGCAGGTCCAACATTGTGAACACATTCCCAAGACAACATTTCGAATTCATGAAGGCCATTATGAATTCCTGGTCATGCCATTTGGTCTCTGTAATTCCCCACCCACTTTTCAGAGCCTTATGAACCACCTTCTGAAACCATATCTTAGAAAATTCATCCTGGCCTTTTTGATGACATTCTCATCTACAACATAATATGGAACACTCACCTTCAATATCTTGACTAGGTATTGCAATTTTTCTAAGATTATGAACTAATTGTCAAATTATCCAAGTGTTCCTTTAGCATGGAAGAAGTACAGTATTTGGGACACATTGTTCAGTGTTTTAAAGGTATAAATATTATGATGAAATACAATAGAATTGAGGCAATATTATTAACAACTAAAAAATTCAATGTCTTTGGTAATTCCACAATGCCCAATTACCAAAAACTATTATCTTTAACATCTATTAATATCTAAAACTTAATATATAATTGAAAATGAATTTATTCAATAATTTTTAACAATTACAAAATCTATGACTTGGGGAATTTTACAACCCATTTTAATCAAGTAAAATGTAGCCTTAGGCCTCAACCATGGCCATCACTCTAAAACATAAGGTCTAACCTACCAGAGCATAACAAAGTAGGAATGTCATAATTCCCAAGCAAGGGAATCTCCATGTATTGTTGTTTTTATGTAATATTATTGCGTATAAATTTTTACATCTCCAAACATCCATGTACATTTTATGTAAAGTCCTTCCTTTAACAAAAAGGAAAGAAAAACAAATTGGGAGAGATTATATTAACAAAATCTACGACAAATGCACAGAAAAAAGATACAAAATGGAGGAACATATTTTATTAAATTCCAATCCAAAATAAAGGTCTCATTTATATAACTTAGCATAACTTGGATGCATAAGTTCATAGGTTTAGAAAGGATATTTTTAGAATAAACCTAGTAATAAACTCCAAGAACTAGAAGGAAAGTGCATCATATCAAAGTCAACCTCCCAGGGGGGAGGTGTTGTACTATACAATACCCCCCATTTACTTTAAATAAATGGGGACCCTTTAAAAATAAATAGAAATTTATGAACATGATTTTATCTTAGCCTAAGTCTAAAAACTTCAGGAAATAAAGGTTTTTACTTGTTCACTTTGATTTTAAAAGCACTCATCGCAAATCGCATAACTTACAAGCTGAATAAGTTAAAACATATATAAGTATTGTGAATTGTGATATGTGCTTCAACCTTTTTGAGTTATATAAAATTCTCATTACAAATGCTTTTTAAAAGCCCTTTTAAATGAAATCGCATCGCAGATTTTAAAAGAATCAACTTATGACTATTCGGTAAAGATTGCGATGGGTTGGACCCGACGAAACAATAAAGCAACAATCATAAAGTTCCAAAGGTCTGATAAAGCACAAACAATGTGACTCCTTAGCGCATTTCACGTTTCACAACAAGTAACCAAATGTAAAGTTTTATTATCGCATGAAAATTGCATTCTACGATTTGCACAGATCGCATTTTGCGAAATTCATCGGTGACGAAAAACATAACTAATGGTAACGATTTAAAGTTGCGATATGCGATATTAATACTTATTATTCAAGTGCGTGAAATGATTCATATCTAATCAACCTGATATAAGATCTAACATCTTAAGTTGATAGATTAGACATATTACGTAAAGGTGTGTAAGATATTTGATAGAAAGAGTTATGGGTTATTAACGACATTTAATGGGAGTAAGGTTCAAAAGATTGATATCTACTTCGAGTGTGTTTTGAGTAATTGAACACCGAATTTGTTATTATATTGTTTTAACTCTATCCTTCTCTCCATTCATCTTAGATCTGAGTTTACTTTTTTCACTTAAATTCAGGAAACCGCCTAACAGAGTGAGAATAATTGGAATGACAAAGAAAGGCAAGGAAATTTCCCAAACATTCGCCACTGAAGACTCGGACATGCCTCCATTGTTCTCAGATACGACCTGCAACAAGGATTGTCGTAGTTATTCTTGGGAATCAATGTACCAACTCTTCTAGGAAGAACAACCAAGGATTAATAGTGAAAATAGCTACAACATAAGAAAAATTTTCCTCAGACCCATCCTACTTTGATGTCGCATGCTCGTTTCTTCAAAAGATAGCAACAAGGCTGAAGATTCTCCCCTACACAAATATGGTAAAGTGGGTAATTGACCACCTTAACATAGAAGATAGGTAATTTAATAATTCAAAGCTGGAGAATATTGGTTTGTTCACTACAGAATATTTGAGGACAATGTACGACTTGCCCATGCCGCAGAAGAATTATGATAAATATTTTGTCCAAAGCTTTACAAAGAAGCATATAGACTTTATGAAAGTAATAAAGGGATGGAAAGATTACCAAGGCAAGTTGAAACGAGACAAACTCGGTATGTACCCGATAACACAGTTACCCTCCCCTTATTGTTATGATGATGGAATGTTATGTAGATTGTTTGCAAAACAAGATACCACTAGGTTTTCCATAGATTAGGTCCCTTTAATTGACGCAATCGTCAATTCTTCCATTATGAATTGGTCGAACATCTTGTCTGATAATTTCACCAGAAATATCATGGATTATAGAAGTAAAATAAGTGTTTCCTCTAGGACAATACCTCCCTTTTACATGAGTGCTTACATTATGGACGTAATTTTATTTTGTTCAAATTTTCCTATCATGGGATGGAAATGAACAACCCAAGACCCCACTCCAATCCATATTTACCACAAAGCCCTTTGGGAATCCGATTTTCATTTACATTTCTATAAAATTGTAATGGAGTCATGTTACCCATCCATCATATTATTTTTAATGAAAAAGCCCCTAAGATTTCTAAAGAGGCTAGCACAGACATTTTTCCAATTTCTATATGGTTTGCCGAAGAGAGTTTCACTTATATTAGAGTTTTCGGGAGTTATGCTTATCCCCATGTTTTGCCCTATTATGTTCCTGATAAACTCTTGGCTAGGGAAATCGCTTACCAACTCCTAGTAAGTGGCATTTCCAAGCAACTCAAAGATGCCAAGAAGGCCATTTGACCTACTTTCCCTTTGCAGTGCGACACTTTTTCACTTTTCAATATTGGTCATGCATTCAAGGAAATTTCAAATGTAACTTCATTGAATTTGGTTGTAATTCCAAAGAGGACATTCGACCCTAATGATGTGGTTAAGAATTTCACCACTGAGATTATATTGAAACCTTTATTGAATGAGATAGATATGTTGATGATTTCTTTCAAGGCATGGAGAAGTTCACAGATGTAGTGAAAAATGCATCTAGTCAGCTCAATAAAAATGACTTTGAGGCTTTCCAAATATATAGAAATAAAAGGATAGAAATAATCCCTTTGGATTTGTTATTTATTGAAGATGTCAACATACCAACTCCAAGAATCATTCTAGATAATGAAGCCAAAGACATGTATGAAGATGAATCCCAAGAGAAATCTAATCACAAGTCAGGGAAATCACAACATAATTCTTAGAATTTGAATCATTCTAATAATGAATCTGAGAGTAGAAATGAGAGCCCAGAAAAAATAATTGATAAATTGATCAAAGGGATTGAAATGCAAACGGAAGGAGGAATTAATGGAGCTAGATCATCCTCTCAAGGAGTTCAGCATATCTAGAATACACCCGACCAGGCAAAGAAGTCTCAGCCAAAATATTTGAAGGATGAATGGGAAAAGTTTTCCAAGGCACTACAAACACCACAGCCAAAGCCTAATATTGATGAATCCACAAGTTTCCAAACGCCAGAGCATTCTTAGAATTTAGTGGAAACTGCAATTCTGCTACAACGGGTACTTGAAGTTCATGATTAAGAGATCATTCCAGCATACCCTACAGAGAAGATTGTTTTACAGATTGAAGAGATACCCTCACTTGATGTCTTCTACAGTCCCAGTCATAAGGCTGTAGTTAAGAGAAGAAAGAGAAGAAGAATGGATGAAACAATTTCAAATCTTATGAATGAACCTATAGACGTTCTATGGAAATACCCTTTGGTTGATCCTACAGAACATCTAACTAAGTTATCATACACAGGAGCATATGCTACTGCCACCATTAACAAAGCCACCGAGGTACAACTTCTACTGAAGAAAAAAGAAGACAAAGTACAAGAATTGGAGAGACTGTTAGAACAGGAAAAGTTTAACTCCAACAAGAAGATGGAAATGAAGATGTCTCAATTTCAAAAGGATTTTGAAAGAATGAATTTGCAACGCTAGGTGCAGTTTACAGAGAAATAAACACAGCTTGAAGCATCAATGGACAAATTGAAAAGCCAGCCTCAAGTAGAGTTGTTCATAAAATAAGCACTGGAAATGAACTCAAAGCTAAAGCAACAGCGAGAAACCTTTTGTCAACAAGCTTCAATCACCAACTCTTACTGTGATACAAGCAAAATCCTGATCCAGCAAGTGGCTAACAAGAGACTTGAGTGTGAGAAAGTTGAAAAGAAGATTAATGAGTTCATTTAGTGACAGGGATTTGACTCAGGAAAGAAAGATGACCTACCTTAGATAGATAAATTTCACAAAGAAATTTTATTTAAAGATTGGGAAGTACAACGGAAACAAGCGGAAAAGGCAACGACAAAGGCATCAAGGTTAACAAATGAATTTATTGAAACAGTTAATGAACAGCTTTTGAAAGTTGAACTTATTAAAGAATCCATAGTTGAAGTACTCTCAGAGCTCAAAGCATTAGAAGCATAGTGGAAGCAAAATACAGAGATGCAGGAGGAAATGATTAAAAAGATAAATAAGTTTGATCAAGAAAATTACTGGAAATTTCTGATCAAACCTTATCATCAGTGCCTAACTCTGTAGTCATTAACTGATTCAACAAAGAATTCACAGCCAACACTTTAAAATGCAGTGTTCAAAGGCCATATTAGATCAGGAACTACGCAACCAGCTCAGCTAAAGCCAATGGTGGATATTTGTCAGCTCCGAGATCAAATGCACCTTGTAGTTTCCAGCGTATTGTTATTTTGTTTCCTAGATTGTAGTTTAAGTTTTCTCCTTACGAGGATGGTTGTTTGAAACCTTTTCTATTTTTATGTAATAATCTATTTTTAAACATATTGTAGTTTAGTATTTAAACCCCTATCATGCATTTATCATGCATTTAGAGAAGGGTCTAGGAATTTGTCAAAAACATTTGCAAAGAATGCACTTTTGTAAGTTTGTAAATCCTTTGATGGATTAATGGAACGAAATATGTTATCTTTTGACATTTGAAGCTATTTAACTGAAGTTGCACTATTGTACTCTTTAAATTGCTTGAAAGTGAAGAGGAGCAAAAAACTATTGTCAGTTTTAATGTGTAGGACCTCGTATATATAGTACTTCTACACATTATGTTAACTTTTGCTTTTTAGATTGACAAATGTCTTTTTATCTGCATTATATATTTGAATTGTTATCATAAATGAATGTTAAATGCACTTCTATATTGATATTTGGTTATGATCTCTTATCTTATATATAATCAAACATATAAATGCGATATACATTTCACAATTCTTTTAATCAAACTACTTTGTTAAAAGAATTATCTTTACATAATTTTCATCTCTTTCAACTTTTAAATAATCTTCATTACTAATAGTTGGAAGATATCTTTTTAGATCGCATAAAGGAATGAACACCTCGAGTATATAATATAATAGATAGTTTTAGATAAATTCATATGATAGATTACAATCATTTCCCATTTGCATGTTATATAAGCAAAACACACCCCAAAATCATCCTTATTGGGAAACTGGTCCCTTTATCCCCAATCGGAACTACCACACCGAATGGAAAAGGACTTGCTCTAAGGTGCAGATTGGGTGGTTTTCCCCCATGTTGTTGTAATGGAATTCTGAGGCCCCAACAGGAGGGTAAACCAACACCTTCATTTTCTTCCAGAGCTATCCCTGGGGATTGAACATTCAGATATGGGATATTGAATTCCGCAGGAGTTGAAGATGTCATGCCTTAGTATACAAAAGGAGAGAGGAGTTGTGTTTTACGTGGGTGGTGTGCCTGAAGATCCTCGACCTGACTCTATAGCATCCCATATTCATCCTGAGCTTGTTTCATCAACTAGTTGTGTTGGATTAGAATTCCTATTATGGATTCTACCTAAGTCACAAGGATAGCAAACTAAATTTGGAAAATATAGGAGAATCAATGCAATTTCTCAATGGAATTTTCATGTTGACAGAGGGCCATCACAAGATCATTGATATCATGGTGGGACATGGAAATAGAACCAAGAGAGATGCTTCGCATAGACAAGTGAGGACTACATACAACAAATAAGACGTGATAAGAAGGAAAAGGGGAGTAGAGCGACTAAATACGAACAACAACCTGAATATCTGAAGAACACCATATTCCCTCTAGAGCCTTAACAAACTTTCCCATTTAGGATTGAGCCCATGTAGTGCCATAATTGCTTCATTGGATGAAATATTTTATGAAAGTTTGATTAATCTAGCTATGATCTAGGAGAAAGCATGGGGGTGGGATAAATTGGTGGGAAAGGCGTGTCAAAATAACTTAAGGTGATGAGGGTCATTTCACCTGCATGGTGCAATGATGACGAGGGCCTACACTTGGGTTTCATATAAGTGTTCCATAAGTAATCAAAGGCCCATTGTGGAATAGGTTGAAAGGAACGTTGGTTATCAATCAAAAAATCACCCATTTTTCCCTAAATAACTTTGTTAGTGTGTTGGTCAGACCATGTGTTGTTTATTTTAATATGGTAGAATTCCACATTTGGGATGGAACTTAGTAAAAATTGAATGTGATGAAGAATAGAACTCAACTTGGCATCTTGGGGGTCAATCCGAGTTGGAGATGGTGAATTGTGTTTTCAAATCCCCAATGACAAATAGATTTTGAATATCAAGTGAGCTAGCTAAATTAACCCTCTATAGAGTTATGTCTAATTATTGTAGGCTAGACCAAGACTCCATGAATAGATGTACCCAATATTTCCTCTAGGGTTGATAAGAACCCCTTCTGTACTTGTCACCCCAAAGTCCTCCCTTATATTCAACATAACTCTTCATTTTTTTTATCAACCATGACTCCTTTCAAGGGTGCAAAGGTTTATAACCATTGGCCTCAATCAATGTATCTTTTTCCATTACATCATTGAAACATTTCTTTAATATTTGAAATGAGAAAAATAACACTTTTTTAAACAAATCTTATACATCCAACAAATGCTAAGTGCAAGTAATAACATAATCAACATTAAATTTTACGTAATTTTTAAATTCATGACAAAGTATGTATACACTTTGAAAAAAAAAATCTCTTCTTTAAGATTGGAATAATGCATATACATAAAACATTACATTATTTTCAAACGTTATATATTCATACATTCTTTCATAGTCACTTAATGTTTTTAAAATTAAAAGACTTAAAATAATGTACATAAATAAATGAAGAAAGACAAATGATATGGTATCTTTTAAAATATATTAATTTTCTAATATGCATGTATCCCATATAGGTTTTACGAAGGAGAGATAAATATCCCATATAGGGTGCTAGGGAGACACCCTCATGTTCACCTAAAGGATAGGTACTAATAGATGATTTCCATGTTATTAATGTGGAAATTATATAGAATTGTGGGAAATCCTTTAGACATCATGGTTTGTTTCCTTTATCCTAAAGACAAGTTTACATTTCCCATTACATTAATTTTTTTTATAAGGAGAATTATGAGGAGAAGAGGGTACAGTACTAAGTTAGTTATCAGGTTTTTTTTTTGTTGTTGGAAGTACTACGAATTATTATTATATGTGGTGAGAGCATTCCCTTTGTTGAATGGGCTTATACTTTTATAGGGGTGACCTTAAATTTATAGGGTGCATAGCTCTGACCAATTATGGTGGATGGTATGGAAATTGTAGAAGGGTACCATTGTTTATTTGCAAGTCATGTCGAGTAGGAAAGAGATCAAATTGCAAAGTTGGTTAAAGAAGAATACACCTCTATTAAGCAAATTGATGTAGAGCTTCTAGAATTAATTCCAAATATGGGTTTTTTTTAGAAGTCATGAGACCAAACATATAAAATGGCGGGGCCTTATTGATGTAATTAAATTTCATGGCAAATGTGGTGGAAGAGAAGAGCACCCAACACTTAGAAATTCTAAACAAACTTGACCAGTTGGATACAAAATATGAGGCATAGATAAACACCATCTTCGGTTTCGATGTTACTGTAGTGAGTGATGATAAAGAAGATACAAAACAAGTAATTAGAGTGGAAGAGGATTCAATGAGAACTCCTTAGGATGGAATCGCTCCACTAATATACATTCATGGCAATTCGATTCTAAAGTTTATGCCTAGTAGTAGCCACTCTAGGTCCCAACATTATGATATTTTTTAATCATTTTCGTAGAATGTTGGAATCAAATTACAAACAATCACAGTATAGTTGACGCATCGATTTTGCTTTCTAGTAAGAGGAATTTGGTAACTAGAATATATAATCATTGTTGCAACCAAGGATCACATAACATTGCTACTAAGAAAATCCCTCATAGTATAACATGATATTCCACAAACCATACCAAGTAAGGCTAGCCAGGATTAGAACCAAGGTGGATAGCATAATCATCGTGAGTCCCAACTACTTAGGCTACCCTTGATGAGCTCTAGTGAAATTGTTTACCCTAAAAAAAATATTTATCTATGAATATATTCATTATTTTATTATAACTATGATTAGTCTTCTTAAAATATTAACAATGTATTATATATATATATATATATATATATATATATATATATATATACTCAAACAGTGAGAAAACCTATCATAACCAGTTGTCAAGCCAATAGTGGGGACAACCATCACTAATTGTTATTAGTTAACGCAGATTGACTCATGATTGTTATTCAAGTAAAACCACGCCACCTGTAATTACTCGTTGGTGGTCCGTAAGGGGGCAGGCTTTCACTCCTGCTAGATGCCTATCGGTCTTGGGTTGTTAACATGTTTCCTAATCATGTTCAAGGAAGATGAGCTCCTAGTTAAGACAATAATTTCTTTTGTTTGCTAGGTTATGTAAGCCTTGAGATGGTTGGCACACCTAGCTTGTGGCTTGAGTAGTCACGATCTAGGGGCACCTAAGCCATCAAGATCACTCGGGGATCGCACCCAACCTAGGGCACGTTAACCCTTATTATGTTTAGATTTTTGTCTATAAAGTTTCGACCGGTGACCATTACACTACAAAGTACCTTAATAGAACACCTTGTCACCATATTTTATATATAATAATAATAATAATTAATAAATTAAAAAGAAAACTAAAATAAAAAGCATATATCATTAGAGAAATTTTTGCAAAGAGTTAATTCAATATGATGTTTCCTAGAGAAACACTTAGTGAGTCACATGGCAAGGTCCTTTAGAACGCTCATTCCTCTAAAAGTAGTTTAATGTGGTGTTGAAAAAAAATTATATATTTAGTGATGAGTGTAATTTAGCGTTGTTTGCAAAAACATTTATTGATATGAACTACAATGATAGTCATTATATGGGTTTCAAACCACAATAATGGAACTAACTTTAAATTGGTTTCAAAACGTGAAATAAAAATATTTAAATATTAAAAAAATTATTTTAGATATACAAAAATAAATTTATATTTTTTTCAAGCTAATTGGTGAATTAGGGATTGTTTTATGTAAGATCTAAGATCGAATCACAATGATTGTCATTATTCACCTCAATATTAAAATATTCTTTGGGCTTTTATAGGAATTATTTGTCACAATTTTCAACATGTTCAGTGCTTTTTATGAAAATTACCACACAACTAACATATCTTCACAAAATAAAACCTAGATAAAATAGGAATTAAACAAAGTAACTACTATGCAAACTACTTTAACAAAAATTCAAATTTATATTTCAAAAATAATAATACATGATTTAAAACATATTCAATACTATATAAAATTTAACCAATAAATATAAAAATACTTACACATATAACCTACCTTGTTACTTACACATATTACCTACTTTGTTACTCACACATATGACATCTTCATTTTTTCTTTCAAGAAAATAAAACTATATTCTAAATATTTCTATTAATCTAAATTAATTTTAAATTCTTGTGACCTTCAAATAGATAAACATTCTAAAATATAAATTTTATTACTAAAATTTGATTTTTTAATATATATATATATATATATATATATATATATATATATATATATATATATATATAATTCGTCATAATTTAATTGTTTTATATAATTAACGAAACAAAATGTTCACTAAATCATTTAAATTAAAATACTGTATTATACATGCCCATTGCAGGTATTATGCATCAAGTTTTGATTGATAGTGACATTAATTGTCTTTGATTAGACATATGTCTTGAATTTTTGTATAGTTTGACTATAGTTAATTTTTAATAAATTTTTAATTTATTTTTCTTGCATCTGATTGGTGGATAGTTTCAACATGTTATTGCAAAATGCATAGATCTTAGTGCCAATTTCAATGGTTTTTGTATCCCTGCTCTGCAGTCATACTAGAGAAAATACGTTTGCAGAGCGCTCGTTACAAACATTCGAATCCCAACCCAAGATTTTTTATCAATGCATTAAACAAAGGCACATCAGGAATTAATTATGATCGATGTCAAATCCAACGAGTTAATTATGATCGATGTCAGATCCAACTCTATTGCATTAAATGTTTTATAAAGTGGAGTATGAAGTTTAACTTCGTGATAACCGTCAATATTTTTAGCCACTTCAAAAATTATACAAAAATGGATTATTATGGTTTGTTAAATGTGATGTTATTAATTCTTTTTTACTTGTTTACATATACTTTTGTGCTTCTTTATTGTTGATTTACTTTATCCTTAAATAGAGAATAATCGTTGAGAAGATTAATATTAAGTTAGTGCAGTATAATATATTAAGTAAATATTGTAATTGTAATATATTTGTTTCAATATTGGTTGTCATAGTAAATATAAAAGAAGAAAAAATGATATCCAAAATCATTGTATAAACTAGTAATTTCAAGAAGAAAAAAAAATCAAACTAAATGAAAAAAAATGTTCTCCACATTTTATATAATCTTGTTATTACAAATTTATTTATTGCTTGATTCATTGAACTTCATGTGTAGAGAAATTTTGGAAAATAAAGCATCATAAAAAAAACTATTATTATTATTATTATTTATTTATTTATTTTTATTTTTATTTATATGGTTTTTGGAAACAAAATAAACAAATATCTAGTGTAACATATCTTCACATATGATTGGCGCACGTTTCGGGCTCACCGTAAACTTTATTGAATAAACATATATCAATTCAAACCACGGCCCATACCTTGGATTATTCTCCGTTCAACTCATTGCGCGATATCCGTCCGATCTAACGCTACCCAGATCGAACGCTCCTTCGCACTATCGCTTTTTTTCAACTGACGAAGTTTAACACCTTCAAATCGCACGACATTCGTGGTTTCCAATTACTGCTCTAGGACACGCGTCCAACAATAAATGGAATCACATTTATTTTTTAATACCATTCATCACTTTTCACTCGCGCAAAAACCATTGTTCCTCAAATGCTAGTTTTACTGTTTGTTTCACGGTTCCGGTCCTCACCGCTCCAGGTTCCGCCTCATGCTTTATATTCTGATCTCACGGTTCTCCGCAATAGTTCAACGAGAGTTACATATCTGGTCCCACATTACAGTTTAAAGGCTCGACTTCTTGATTAAATACTAATGAAGTTAATCAACAATAGCACATGATAGGATGTTCCTCATTGGAACTTCAATATTGATAATTTTAACACTTTCTATTTTTGTAATAGGCTAGCCATATCTCTTTAAAATAAAGAATGGTCACACGGAGATAACAAAGATGTATATACCCAGTTAAATTTTCTATTACACATTAAAAATTATATATTTTATATGGTGTTTGTGAGATCTAATGATTTTTAAATTAAAATATTATTGAGAAAATATATAAACAAACCAAATCTAACTGCATATATCAATATTAGTAAACCTTATTTTCAAATCGAACTGAATGAAGTTACATCATAGAAATGTTTAATCAAGATTTTTGTGTTTCAAACTACAAAATTTTCTTGATTATTAAAATAAAACCTTTCAACTTTTATTTAACATCCATCACAGTCGAACTATTTTTTTCCTTCACGATTGGCATGCAGAGTTTATCTATATCCGTCTTGCAGTGGTATGGAAGGTGATTCAATTTTGAATGCACTAAATCTCTTATTTTAGTTTTTATTCCAAAATCTTAATGCAAATAACATGGACTGAAATACTACAATATCATATCGAAAAATAAGTAATAGGATATTGTTAGCAAATTATCAAAACAACCTTTTGAAATTCCAATACATGAATATCCTACGTACCAAACATATCAATCATTTTGCTGGAAAGGACTGACTTTATTTATTTCTTTGGATGTTTAAAAGTTGTTTACTTATCTGTATAAATTTGTACACACTTGTTTACTAATGCTTATTTTTAAATGTTACGTGATGTACCTAAGTATGTATGCTCAGCAATATTTGCACTTCTACATCGCCTTTAATGTTACTCAACTCTACGGGTATTAATATTAAATACTTTAGAACAAAGACGATATTGGCAGCCCGCTTTTATGTTTATAAACTGGCCCAACGTTAATGCACCCTTCTCATCCAACAGTTGTTGGCTTGTCGCATCAGTGCTGCTGATCCAACGCACCTAAACGCATATCGCGTGACTTAAATGCACGAGCGATAATTCACAAAAATTGTGCGATGGAAATGGTATTACAAAACCACTCTCTTGCACGTGTCAGCCGACTACATATATCACGTTCGAAATTCAAATACAGCTTACCACCTTCTAACTAACGCGAACCCGTTGGTTTTCTCCCCAGAAACCGCCTTAACTGTTTGTCGTCACGGTTCCGATTCAGGGTTTCGTTCCTCACTGTCACTCACCATTCCGCTTCTTTCTTTCATTACACTCCGCCTTTGACCTTGCATTCAACTTAATACCATTGCATTTGACTGAAACATAGACTGTCCATTAAATCCATTACAGCAAGTCCACGAAGAATATGAGTGGGATGTCTTCAACTGCTTCAGAAGGGAGGAAATGGGATGTTGAGCCTTGCCTGAATAAGCCATTTCCAAAGGTTTTGCCACCCAAAAACCTATTAAAAACATATGTATGTAAGCTTACGTATAACCCAAATAAAGCTCGAAATACTAACTCTGAAATAAAGCAAAAGGGATCGAGATGAAGAGGGCTAAATGTGACCCACGTGAAGGATCAGAAGACAAATAGTGAATATAGGAACTGCAGATATTATTCGAACTATAATTGTGCGTTTTCATTTCCACGCAATAAGTAGAAGATAACATACAAACCTATGTGGATTGATGCAAGCCCAGTGAGTCAAGTAAATGCAAATTTAGACCTATATTGGTGAGTTTTGATTGTGTGCAAGGATGGTTGGAAAGAGGCTTCACAAGACTTTCCACTGGGCTAGACTGAGGTAGGGGTGATCACTTGGGTAAGACACTAATGGTAGGTTGTGCCTTCAATTTTATTCATTTTCGGTGATATTTGTGTATAACGTTGTGGGAGATTAAACTCAATGCCTTTTATTTTTGTACGCTGTGGGAGCTTCAATTCAATGCCATTTTATTTGAGTACGTTGTGGGAGCCTCAATCCAGGTTAAGTAAAAATTTAAGGCCGGAGGTTTATCATGCTCATTTTTAGTAAGGTTGAGATTCAAATTTCCCTATTTTATTAAGACTCGCAAATTAAAATTTTTCAGACGGTAGTCAATTAGGTGTAAAAGATGATTCTTATTTTATTTTCTATTAGGTGTAAGATGATTTTTATTTTTTTGGATTGGGGTAATCACATTAATAAGAGTGATAGTGATTAAATATTTGGATAGTTATTGTACCTGCCGCAGCAGGTATTATGCATCAAGTTTCTTGTGATGTAGACATTAACTCCTATTTGAAGAAAAAAAATACAATTCTCTATAGTTAAACTTTAATATTTATTTATTTTAATTTATTTATCTAATTTTTTATTGGCTAATATTTTCAACATGTTATTGCAAAACACTTTGCAATTCGCGCCCTTTCTGCCGTGGTTGTACGAGGCGGACTCCGCCAACGGTTGTACGAGGGAGCATCATAAAAGCGCGTTGAGTGTAGTACTTAGTATCTACAAGGTTTCCAATTAGACAGGTGTACATGAAGATAAGCCATAAGAGGTAACGATTAGACAGGTCTACGGGATGAAGGAAATCATGATTGCCAACTGTTAAGGAACCTGACAGAAGCAGTTATAAGATAATTTATCGGAATCTGAAATATAGAGTTCTCCGACCAATGTTTTTAGAGCACTTGGAAATTTACTCTCAGCGACATTTAGTTACCAAAGCACTAAATTCTAAGAGTTGTGTGCATAATTAGAAATAAAAGCAACAAAAAAAACCTCCATAGGAAATCATCCAAACTTTATTCATCCACTATTTACTCAAAATTTTTACCAATGGTTGAGGTTCTAAAGCTACGCACAGTTGTATTGCATATATGAAATAGTATAACACCTGTGATTCTTCATGAAGAGACGAGTATAAAAACAATATATCTGAGTACCAAGCAAGAATGACTATGTTATCTGCTTTTACACAAACAAAAATGACTAGCATAATTCGAAACATCGAGAGTTACTAAAAAAGGAAAAAGGGAAGACATGAATGATTTACAATAACAATGATAGCAAGTTAATAATTTATCATGTTTCTTAGTGATAGAGGCATATGCATAGTTATTACGTCATAAGACGTTTTTATTTGAAAACAACTCCCCTAGGTGTCACTGTGTCAATGTATGAGCCATTGCATCAAATGTTAGACGATTGAAATGTTTTAGGCCATTAGATTCACAAGTTAAAGTTTTATATATGTTTTTTATAATGTTAGTTTTTTTTTAATAAGTTATTGAATTTAGGTTTTGGTGACTTTGTCAAATTACACATTTAAGTAAAAATAAAAGTAAATTAAATATAAATATTGACATATTGTAATGAACATTTTAACTAGGTCAAATAAAAAGAAAAATAATACTAAACTATGAAAACAACCCATGGTATTGACTCATGGTATGCATGTGGAATGTGGTTTATGTAAAGGGGGAAATTAAGATGGCCTAACTCTGGATCTACCAAGAGCCAAGAGGGATCAAATGTCTTGATATGCAAACCTCATTAATCCCTCTCATCAATAATATAGATCTAAACTAATTATTTAATAAAATTATTTACTAAATTATAAAAACAACCCATGGTATTGACTCATGGTATTCATGTGGAATCTAAAGGGGGGAATTAAGATGACCTAACTCTAGATCTACCAAGGGCCAAGAGGGATCAAATGTCTTGATATGCAAACCTCATTGATCCCTCTCACCAATAATATAGGTCTAAACTAATTATTTAATAAAATTATTTTTAAATGTTTATAACCATTATTCTTTTAAAATTTGTTTTAGGCCATTAGATTCACAAGTTAAAGTTTTATATATGTTTTTTATAATGTTAGTTTTTTTTTTTTTTAATTTATTGAATTTAGGTTTTGGTGACTTTGTCAAATTAAAAAAAAATAAAAATGAAAGTAAATTAAATAAAAATGTTGACATATTGTAATGAACATTTTAACTAGGTCAAATAAAAAATAAAAATAATAATAGACTATAAAAACAACCGATGGTATTGACTCATGGTATGCATGTGCAATGTGGTTTATGTAAAGGGGGAAATTAAAATGGCATAACTCTAGATCTACCAATAGCCAAAAGGGATCAAAAGTCTTGAGATGCAAACCTCATTGATCCCTCTCATCAATAATATAGATCTAAACTAATTATTTAATAAAATTATTTATTAAACTATAAAAACAACCCATGGTATTGACTCATGGTATTCATGTGGAATGTGGTTTATCTAAAGGGGGAAATTAAGATGGCCTAACTCTAGATCTACCATGAGCCAAGAGGGATCAAATGTCTTGATATGCAAACCTCATTGATCCCTCTCATCAATAATTTAGATCTAAACTAATTATTTAATAAAATTATTTTTAAATGTTTATAACCATTATTCTTTTAAAATTTCACTTAATAAAATGTATCTAAATTTCATACATCCAAATATACATAGTTTTTCTTGTTCTATATTATTTTTGTTACAACTATTTTATTATTCCAAAGAAACATGGTTGTTCTCTGCAACATCTTGTTTCTTCTAGGCTACTTTTTCCTATGCTATTGTCTTTTTATTTATTATAGGCTACTCTTTCCTATGCTATTGCCTTACGACGTTTCTTTTGCAACATATGGTGCAATTGCTAGTATGTATGTTTACGGAAACTTTAATATAGGAATAACAAATTCCTGGAATATATTTATGAACAAATAACAGAATTGTTGAGGTATAAATAGTTAATTTCAGATAATCTAACAACAAAACCTTCTAACTATTTGTATTTTCTATACATAGATCTTTCTTCATCTACTTGAAAGTAGGGTGTTAAGGACAAGAAGTGTCAAAATTAATTTATTTTTATATTTTTCATAGTGGATTAAAATGATATTTTTTTAATAAAATATTTGTGTTAAATTTAACATTAATTTTAATTTTTATTATCAAATATAATAAATTTTCATTTTTCATAATGTAAAAGAATTAAAGAAAAATACAATTGGCATATTGCATGATAAAATTAAATAAGATGATATAATTCATATTTGTATTTATTAATTATTTTAATTATAAAAATTTAAAATTTAAATTAAATTATCTTTTAAATAAACTTTATCATTTTTGTATTATTATTTATTTTAATTATAAAAATTTTAAAAAATTATTAAAAAAATTTAATTGTAAAAAATTATTAGGATTAAAATTTGTTGAAATGTTAAATAAATCTAATACAAATAATAATATTTAAAATTATGATTTTTTTTAATAATTTTAGTAATTGGGATTATGTTAAATAGTTATAGTGAATAATTATTATTTTTCTAATTCACCAATTACATGATAAACATTAATGTCTTGATGATTATTACTTAAATTAGTTATATTTAAACTAAATGGCACCTTTATTACAAAGCAAATCCTCATAAAATTTCTCAAAGTCAAATTGCAACATTGTTATATTTACACTAGTATTTATCAATTGGTTACCATCATCAACACAAAAGTTATTTTACTATAATTTAGATAGATTTAAACTACTCCTTTGTAGTGCATAATTTTTTAACTTTTACTTTAATTTAATTATATTTAAACTAAATTAACTTTATTACAAAGCAAATCTTCATAGACATGCTCAAACTCAAATTGCAATAATTACCTCTAATTTAATTTAACTATACTTTATTACAAAGCAAATCTTCATAAAACATGCTCAAACTCAAATTGCAACATTACTATAATTACATTAAGAGGCATGTAATAGCCGTAATAGTTACTTATAGACATTTCCAACATCGCATTGCAACATTACTATATTTAAACTAAGCGGCAGGTAGTCGCTACCTGGTAGCCTTGTTATTAAATAGATAGATGTGATGAGTAATTATATACGAAGATATAATATATAAATAAAATAAGTCATAAAATGCATTATGAAGTGTTATCTAGCGAAAGGTCGAGATTATGAAATGTGATTGCTAAAGGCTCAATGTGCCTCTTGATGTAAATTGGTGGCATTTTTAAGTCTATATCGAGATTATGAAATTTGACTGCCAAAGGCTCTCTTCTCAATTTGCCTTTCATGTAAATTGGTGGCATTATTAAGTTCAATATGAGAGATTTTTGTTGTAATGTAATAAATTGTGTATCGGTATCCCAATAAATGGTTAATTCATTCATTTGTATGAGTAATAAGCCATATGAAATGGAAAGAAATAATAATAAATAACACTTGATCATTTTATTAAATGACCCGCCGGAACGCCGAAGGACCTGCCGCGAGACGGAGGCGAAGTCGCACGGAGACGGAGGCGTAGGACCTTACGCACGCCGAACGGAGATGACAGCAGGAGGGTGGAGGAACCGCCAAGTGTCGAAATTTGAGAGGGTGGAAGAGCGATAGGTGGAGCACAGAGATTGGCTGGGAGCAGTGTTCATCCCAGCAAAGCTCATAATAGGAACACCTTCGGCGTAAATATGTGTGTGTGCCCGTGAAAGCGTGAAAGAAAGAAAGCCTAAGCCAAGACCATTTGGTGGACCGGGGTTGTTCTTGTTGCTCCTCTTCCCTCTCCCCTAAGCCCCTGTGAACATCTTGAATGTATTAAAGAAACCAAGCTCTCTAACCGGTCGAGAGTGGTAACTGTGTTATTCATTCCTATCTCGGCTTCGATCTATTCCAGCGTCGAAGGGCACTGGGAGGGAGCATATATGTTTGGGCGTGTTCCATTGGCTGGCCGACTTCCTATCTATCCATATAAAGGGTTCACCAACCAATCCTATCCATATGATGATAATAAAAATAATATCAACCGCTCCTCTCCATATAATAATAATAAAAATAATATGTATATATATATATATATATATAATAATAATAAAAATAATATGTATATATATATATATATATTTGTGTGTTATGACTTATAATATAATCTGGCAACTCATTCCTATGTGTTATAAAAACTACATCTAATGGTTTCAGTGCTAAAAGTGTTTGATGGTTCCAGGGAGTATTTGATTTTTGAATTTTAAATTGTATTTTAAAATTTTAAAAATATTATTATATTTTTATTTTTTTATACTTGATGTAAACTTGCATGTCGTATCCGGATTCTAGATTTTCAAAACACTACCGGATCTGAATCCTGGTAACTTAGATTTCATTAGATTATATTAAGGATGAGGGTATGTGATTGGCATTTAATCAAAAGCACCAAAACCTATATGTACTCAGTGTTGATGGTGTTGATTGTTGAACTCTTTTGTCATGGCCTTAGCAAAAATATACCTTTCACCCAAGTGAAAATCATTGATTAGGCATGTTAAGCTTTCTCTACTATATTTTAAGGCTTATATTAGGGGCCATTTGATCAAAATTGGGTAATGTTGACTAATATCAATAGAAAATCAAAGTAGAGGGACCCATTCCCACCATAATTTCATGTCGTTCCCTCCATTTCAGCGTTCCGAGGACTTTAGAACTCATCGGAAACATTCCAAATTTGTCGGGTACTCCATCGAGGACTTGGGGACCTCAAGGCCGTCCCCTAGCCGTTCTTTGAAAATTTGGGGACTTTTTGGAGACTTCTTGACGTCGCCAATAACAATTCAAATCATAAGTTGAAAAAAAATATTAAAATATTTCATTTTTGTAAAAAAAAATTAAAACAACTTTCTAATAAAATTCAAAATTTTAAATAAAAAAATGTAAATTCCTAAATTACATTTACCCTAATCTAAAGGCTAACGCATACACCTCTCAAACTTAAAACGTTTACAGTTTACCGTTTTACCATTTGGCAGCTACTATATTATTTTTAAATTTTAATTTTTGTCATTTTGGTCCTTGGACTATAGTCAATGACTATAATTTATAAATTTATAATCTATGGTTTTCTACTCCTAAACTCTTAATTTGAGATTTATATTTAAATTTTAAGGAATTGTTCATGTTTACATCTTAATTAAATTTTAGTACTATTTACTTTTAGCTGATATTTAAATTTTGAAATGATTCATCATGCATTATTGATCATAAAATGATTATGTAGATATTAGAAAGTAGTATTGTAGGTTGTGAGTTGTATGAAACTAATAGTACTTCTTAAGTTATGCAATGATGACGAAATTTGTTTGTGATGCACAATTCTCAATGAAAATTAGATACTATTAGACTATTAGTATTAGTCTTTAGATTTATCATTTTAGTATTTTATTTATTTTGATTCATGTTTAATTTATTTTAATTTTATTTTTTTAATAAATAATAAATAGTTGCCGCACTTGCCATCCCCAACCCGCCACCCCCTGAAAATTCAAGGGTTCGCTCTAGCCGTCCCGAAAACTCGTCCCCCCATCCCCACAGCTAGCACAACATAGATGTTTTCATATCTTCTACAACTAATTTAGTATTTTGAATGTTTTTTCAATATATATATATATATATATACGACGCTTTGCATCTGACAATTTTTGGAAATAATACTTCTAACATTTCACTTCCAAAAAAAAAATGTCCTTCCCTGCTTCATGCAACAATGATCTAAACATCTATGAGTTGGAGGATATCAATGATTAAAAATTGGATTTCAATGCAGGAACTCTTTATATCGATGTTTATTCCTGAAGTGATAAAATGATGTCATTTACCTTCTAATTTTGAATGGCATTGCGGTAAATAATGGTATGATCTGTAATTGGTTATGGAAATTGGAAATTTGATTCAGCACACAAATAGAAGATACAATGGACATGCTTCTTCAGAATAGTGCTAATGTACAGAGATGTTGCAGGTTCACTGCCAGTCAAGACATTGCAACTTCCCTTGTTTCATGCGGAATACTGCCCAAGGCTTGGGAAGAGTCACATCTGGCAAAGAACTCGGAGACTTATACTCGGAATGAATATGAAGGCGTTGCATATGTTGCCTTTCCTTCTTTTCATAAAATAGAAGGTTTAATTGTCAAAGAGGGAAAATATGGAGAGGGCAACATACAAACTCACAACAAGTTCTTCTCTGGTTGTGTCAAGGGTAATGATGATCAACCACCTCTCGTCCATCAGGGAGCTCTTCAGTTGTTCCTGCATATTATGAAGAATACAAATTTCCAAACAAAGGTAAACTAATTTATCTTTCAGGACTGAATATTTTTACCGGGAATGCTTCATCACTTATTAAATATTAAATTTTGTGAAAAAAGAAAAGTAACATAATCATTGTGTTGATGTATTCCATGATCAAATAGATGCAGATTTATATAGACTCAAAACAAAGGAAACTCAAACCCATTATATTTGTGGGTCATTCTTTAGGAGGGGCAGTTGCAACTTTGGCCACACTGTGGGTACTGGAAAAGAAGCTGAGGCAAAGCTCTCCTTTTTGTATAACATTTGGATGTCCTTTAGTGGGGGATGGATGACTTCATGAAGCAGTTGACCAGGAAAATTGGGCAGGCAACTTTTTTCATGTAGTTTCCAAGCATGATGTTGTTCCTAGGATGCTCCTTGCACCATTTGAGTCAATTGCTGAGCCCTTGGTTGCTATTTTTCCCTATTGGCATAGCATAATGGCTAATGACAGTAAAAATGCACCTGATTCTTTTATTCAGGATGCCTATAGGGCTCTTCTTAATAATGTCTAGAAGCATACTAACACAATAGCAAACTATGGGCTTGACTCTCTAAGGGAGTTGGAAGGTGTTATCAAGAGAAGCCCATACAGACCTTTTGGCACTTATATGTTCTTTTCAGGCGAAGGCGAGGGCGCAGTATGTATTAGCAATTCGGAGACTGTTCTCAAGATGCTTCATTTGACAATGCCAAGCAATGAAAAACCTTCTGATAATATAGTAAAACACTATTTGTCAGAGCATGTAGGGTATGGTTCCGTTCTGAAACGTGTCATACAAAAATCTATAAGCAGCAGAAGAAGTGCAAAACCTAGTTCGGAATCCTCATACAAGATGGGATTGTCATTGCAGCTGGAAGCGATTGGTGTTGGGGCTCAGGTTATACCTCATTTCCCTCATTCATATATATATATATATATTGTTTTCAGCTGATTTTTTATAACTAAATTAATTTAAAATAATATAATTAGTATAAATCCATGTTAATTCTGGTTGTATTAAATACTTAGAAAAATAAAACCTTTAAGCAAAAAAACCTATGTTACCATATACACATGTCTTGATGCTGGATTCCTAGATCCTTGTTTCAGATATGGATACGGATCCACCCAGATCCACGTAGGATCCACCACGTAAATTGATCCCTCAAATAGGGAAACCAATTCTATGCTGTTGAAACAGATGTTGTGTCAACTAGTACTCACAAGCCAAATCCCCATCGAATACATTAGAGTAGAGATTTTGGTTTTTTTTTTTTTTTAATATTCTATATAGATTTTCAGTTAGATCACTTATTAGTAATATGTAGGCTGCATAGTTGTATAAGTTAATAAATACCTATAGGCTGTATAAATACCTATAGGATGTCTAGTACATAATAAAGCTACGAGGAAGGGTTTGACACATCAAAATGTTAATTTTCAATTTTTGATAATCCTAAAAAAGCTTTAAAGCAATATATAGATAATAATATATAGTGTACAAACAATGACTTGATAATCCTAAGAAAGCTTTAAGGCAATACATAAATAATAATATATAGTGTACAAAGAATGGTTGTCATTAATAATTTAATTAGATTAATCCCATCCAACTCTAGGTAAAGAGTCCTCTAGGTGAGAGTCCTCTTAAAAGAATATGATATATAAACTATAGCATGTTTTGAAACAATGTACAATATATGTTTACCATTGTAAGTAGATGGGAATTTTTAGATTTTAAACCAAATGTCAAGGAAGATAACAGGTTAATTAAGATATAGAGTTCAAATATTCAATTGACAAGCATATAGAGCCATTTTTGACGTGTAGTTAGACGTATTGTACATCATCATATCAATAGAGTGATGTGATCACTGAGACATTCAAAATTGCATTAACAATTATTCTTTTTGTACGAAGCATGAAGCATCATGATTTCAATCTTCGGATTTATGAATTAACTAATGATTTCAGTTCTAATGTTGTCATTCATGAAAGGTTATTTTTGAAATTTGAATATGTTTTTTAAAATTTTAAAAATATATATTACTGTATTTTGTATACTTTCCCCCATTTCCGGATCCTGGCTTTTCAAAAATCTGGTAGATCCGTATCCAAATCCAGATCTGTATCCATTTCTAGGTAACTCAGGAAAAAAACTCTCCACCTGTAATGAATCCTAAATTAACATAAACACATATATATACAGGTACACTTTTTTACATTTGATAAGAACATTACATCTATAGACACACAAGCATCTTCCCCACCTGTAATGTAAAGCACCTCCGTTCTGTGACAGCAACAATGTCGCAATCTGATGAACTGCCAATGTTTAGTGGATTGTTACCTTCCTCTAGTTAAACCTTTGGATCTCTCTGCAATGAACATTGTACACACAAGAAAACAAGAGCTTATATTTAATTTCCTTTGATCTTTGATAACAAAAAGAGGCTATCCTCTCTGCTTACCTTTGGATCTCTCTGCAATGAACATTGTACACAAAAAAAGACAAGAGCTTATTTTTTATTTCCTTTGGCCCTTAATAACAAAAAGATGCTATCCTCTCTGCTTTTCGATAAGTTCTGCCAGTTTCCTAGTGTGTAAGATTTGACATTAGGCTCTGATGTAGCACAGACTTTTATCTTCATTACGGAATTTCATTTTCTTATTTTAATTTGATGCTTGAAATGCGTTCTTGAATTGTCATGCAGAATGATAATGCACAGCTTGCCCTACAAAGAGCAGGAAATATAGAACACAAGCATAGCACAAACGTTGCTAAGCTAGCAGTTGAATTAAGCGAGAAACAATGTATCATGGCAGAGCTTGAGTGGTATAAAGAGCGTTGTGAGAAGGAAAATGACGTCACATATTATGATTCCTTCAAGAAGCTGGACAGGAAGGATATCGATGCTAATTTCCGTAGGGCTAAGTTAGCCGAGTTTTGGGATGAGCTTATTTCAATGTGGAAGAGAAATGAGTTGCCAAGTGATTTCCAAACCCAAAATAAGTGGATAAATGCTGGCACTGCCTATAGGAGACTTGTGGAACCTCTGGATATTGCATATTATTACCGCATGTCTAAAGGTAAAGGCAATTATCTTTCAAATGGAAGAGCCACTCGCCATAAAGTTCTTCAGACATGGATGGAAGAGAAAGAAAAACACGCAGTTCAAGAGGTCAGAAAGCTTGCACAAAACTTGCATCCCTCACTCAGGACTCATGCTTTTGGGCACATCTAGAAGAGGTTATGAAAGACTTGGAAAATCTCAAGCAAGCACAACACCCACAGCCAGAAAGTCTTGAAATGTTTGAAGATTATGTGACAAAAATGATCAATGATGGTAACATTTCTGCAGATGTCTTCTTGGAAGGAAGCAGCTTCAGGGATTGGTGGAAAGAATGGAAGGAATACAAACAAAATCAGTTTCCTGAATGGAACTCTCCTTTGTATGAGATTATGGAAAATGAATTTTGGACGCGCTAAATTTCCAAACTATTTGGTTGGGAAAACGGTTTACGAGCAATCTCTTTCCAATTAAGATTTTTCTTTCTGGATGTAATTTTCTTTCATTTGTTTAAAATAGCGTGATGGCTGTAGGTATTCTTCTGTTTGATAGTTAAGGAAGAAATGTATTCTGCGTAAATTTTCAAAAGTGGGATGTATTGAGACAATCACGAACATTGGCTTATAGAGAATTCGATTATATCCTTTATGTAGTACATATTCTCAATATTTTATGTGCATGTGCCAACATGGGACGCCATGGGGAACAAACTTTGTTTAGTGGATGTGATTCAGAATGAATTATGTTCAGAAAACAAGATTTTTCCTTTCCTTTTATTTTTTATAGATTGAGACTGTGTTTGTGTTTGTGGATCACCGTAAAATCATTAGGTTTTAAAACTTAATTGATTTTGGCATTAGTATTATTATGACTTAAAAAAATGAGTACAGACAACACCTTGTGTGGCCTGTTACCTGGGAAACCAAGGCCACATATGTGACAACATATCATTGTTTTCATCATATATCATTGTAACAGTAATGTTTTTCAATCTAACTACGAATTGAAATAAAGGGCTCTCTTCTACTAATGACCCCAAAAAAACAGCATAACAACAATGATGAAAAGGGTAGCTGATGCTCCTTCTCTCTGTAGAGACCAGGATAAACATTACAGATTAAACCGATTCTGCTACATTGGTTCCTCTACCAGGATAAGATTGGAGGGAGAATCTCCATATGCTTGGAAAGGATGAAAGGATGTTCTCCATGGTAGAGTCAGGAAAGTTCACAAGAATATCAACTCAAATTTCAAAGGTCCATCCTCCTGCTTTAGCATCCTCCTTTGCAGTTCTGCCCCATTGGCTCCTCTACCAGGATAATATTGGAGGGAGAATCTCCATGTGCTGGGGAAGGATGTTCTCCATGGTAGAGAATCAAGAAAGCTCACCAGAATGTCAACCCAAATTTCAATTTGAAAAATCAAGCATAACAATAGTGATGGAGAGGGTATTTTATGCTCCCTCTCTGACTGTAAAGATGAAAATAAACATGAGAGATTAAACTAAAGGACGATCCTCCTGCTTCAGCATCATCCTCCTCTGTAATTCTGCTCCATTGGCTCCAACACGAGGATAAGATTGGAGGGAAATCTCCATATGCTTGGGAAAGATGTTCTGGACTAGGGGAGAATCAGGAAAGTTCGCAAAAGTGTCAACTCAAATTTCAATGGGAAAGATTTCCTGATAAGTAATGTCAACTTTCTGAGCCATGACATGTAGCTTGCCTCAAATGGCATTCTATTGGCTTCCCTTCTACTTAATAACTAGTGCAATAAACACCTTTTTGAACTAGTACAATTCCAGAAGCTTAAGAATTTAGGTGTACTGATTCAAGAATAACCATGGTCATGAACCCTACTTTTGAATTCTGCTTCCAGTTGCTCCTTAGGGAGTTGTTGTCTTTCCAATTATATTTTCTTTCCCATGTCCTTGACCTTCCTCTTAGTGTCCTCAGAGAACTGAGGTTGGAAGTCTAAGGCAGCCCTGATAGCGTCAATTGGACTCTGGGTTGGCTGCAAGGAGTCTTACGGTTTGGGGGAGGTTTGGGGGTTAAGGGTGTGCCTTTGCCCCTTTGTTAGTGTTCCTCCTATTGTAGTCTAAACCCGCTAAGTATTGCCAGGAGTCGATGCAAGGTCCCCAAAATAGAGAAGGAACCAAGGAGCAACACCCACAACAGAGATGGAAGGAAAAACCACCCCACAAACTTGGGCCGAGGTATAGCTCACAACGATAGAGGGTGCACAGAATCAATGGAAGCTAGGCTGTTAAAATGCAAGGCGAAAAATGAAGCTATGGCCTAGTTCTAAAGTCCCTTTTACCCATAACACAACCCAACAACACAAAGACGAAAATGAAACCTTCCTAGTAAGCAGACCTCTGGTATTTAGGAAAGGCCAAAGATACGTACGGCTAGCAAACAAGATGATGCCCAGGGCAAAAAATAGAACCAGCGAGAGCAAAGGGGCGCTGCTCCACTGGAAGAGCGGGAAAACTCGGATTTGGAAAGGAAAGAGTGCAGTGTTTTCTTCCCCGAAATTACCCCCGTCACCCAACAATCTCGAGTTCACCGAACCAACTCTAAATGCACAGAGAGCATGGAAACAAAACGAAGCCCAAACTTATAAAACATGAAGAAAATACTGACCCAGAAATGTCGAGTTAGTCTCCTGCCGAATGAATCGAATCCACATCGCAAAACCAAGCCCAAACTTACAAAACATGAAGGAACATCGACCCGTACAAGCGTATTTAGTCTCCCCATTAACAACCTAATCCACAGCGCTGAGCCTAGAGCAGTTTCGAGGTGCGGCTTATCCTGCTCTGCATTCTTGTCGCCCGCGGAAATATCTGTAAGCCACTATATTCACAATCAACCATGGAAGGACCTGACGGGGAGACCCGAGGCGCGGGCGCCCACCCGAGATGGAGGCGGGCGGACCTGATGCGCGGCGGATGGAGATGACGTGCAGAGGGTGACAACCGCCAAGTATCGTAAATTCTGAGAGGGTGAAGGGCGATAGGTGCGCGAAGACGATGTGACACTCTATCCCTAACCAAAGTCGATAATAGAACACCTACGTATTAAAAATAATATATATATATATATATATATATATATATATTTACAAAAATTCAAGAAAACGTTAAATCCTTGTTAATGAAAAGGTTTATGATAATAGAGGTGAAATGTGTTGTTTTGACATCTCTTATTTTTTAGAAGTGTTTTTCTTA